>JAQZBX010007482.1:36229-50661 GCA_029593785.1 Cabassous unicinctus
TTGTGTCTCTGTGATGTAGACTTTTTTTTTTTTTTAAGATTTATTTATTTACTTAATCCATTTTAAACGCTGCCCTTCCCCATTTGCTGTTTTGTGTCCATTCACTGGGCAATTCTCTGTGTTTGTTTCATCTCTTCTCATCCTCCTCCTCCAGTCTTCACCAGGATTCGATCCTGAAGACCTCCGATGTAGGAGGTGTTCTAGCCATCTGAGCCACCTCAGCTCCTGGTTTTCTGAGCTTTTGGAGCATCTCGTCTTGTCTCTCTCCTTTTATGTCATCATCTTGCTGCATGGCACGTGGGACCTGGCAGCTCACCAGCACACAGAGCCTGGCAGCCCATGCGCCTTTTATATATATATATTTTTAATTTTACCGGTAGGTCCCAGGGCTCAAACCCAGGTCCTTCCATATGGCAGACAGACGCCCAACCATTTGAGCCACATCCGTCCCCTGTGATGTAGACTTGTACTCCAGATATGGGACAATAATTCCCATGTACCATGTGGATGCCAGGGCTACCTTTGCAACCTTTGAGAAACACCTGTACCTTGTGCTCAAATACATAACTAAATTCCAATGAAATCAAGGTACTTATTTACAGGGCAATTGACCCTCAAAAATAAGAACACTCCCATGGTATATGATAGAACTTTCATGCATCCTATTGTTAGGCCCCAAAGCTAAGCCTTTGTGGTTAACTAGAAAAAAATCTTTAACATAAGAGTTAGGCCAAATTTACATTTATTTTGTCTGCAGACAGGAGCCAAGGTTGGTTTATATCAACCCAGACCCGACTCCTCATGCTGTGCTTTACTTTTGCTTAAATACTTAAGTAACTATTTAGCATTTGGTTTGCTTATGCGTTAGCTTTTATGCATGTGGATGAACATACATAGCTAGTTATATAATTGTATGATTACTATGTGTAGGAAATCATGCTTGCACATACAGTGCATGATCAAATAAAAGGATGGATAACTCTACCCCTGGGTGGGAATTTTATTGTGTTAAGCAAGTTGAAGTGAGGACAGCAAGGGGCCTCTTCTGCACAAATCCAACCAACCAGTTGAAGCAATTTTTATATTTCATTGCTTCAAAAGGATATTCTCAACCGTTTGGCACAGAGAGGGCTGCATTTCATTACTTTCTAATTACATATAATTCTTTCTTTTGCATCCTAGCAACAGGGAGAGAAACATGTTACTTTCAGATATTCGGTCATCCTACATCCATCAATTCCCTCCTTCTAGTTTTTGGCGATATTTTTATTGCAGGGGAAAGGGATGAAGCTGAGATTCTTTGTAACTATTTTTTGCTGACACTATGGGTGTTGATCTCTTGAAAAACTACAGTAAGAGGGCAATTTAAGGAGGAAAAGTCAGTCTGTTAGAGTTCACAATTGCTTTTGAATAAAGCATTTCATGTATGATGAGTATGGATGCAACCACCAAAAGAATTAAGATAATAATTACTGAAGGGGAGCAGTTACTTGGTGAAGCTGGATAGGTTCCAGAAAGAGAAATATTTCCCCATGTTATGAAGCAATTGGCTTTGTTTTTTTAGTTTTTTAATGCTCTTACTTCTCTGGAGATTGGTGGTTAAGTATAGGATGCAGCTGCTATTTCAGTGGATGTTGTGATACTTAAGAAGGTAAACAATGGGATTAATTGGATTGCTTTCTTTGATCATTTGTGGTGTTACATGATTTGTTTTTTTTAAATAGAAAAGTTTGTTTAAATAGGCTCTTCTAGCTACTGTTTCCAAGGTGCAGATTAACTTAAGTGTCCCACAGTACAGCTTGTAGTCTAGGTATTACTAGGTATTGCTTGATATTGATTGTGCAAGTTTATATAGTACCAACACTTGGTTTTATTGTAGAGGTTTTGGATGATGTATGAAACAGGTGTGAGGGATGATTAGTATCTTCCCTCAGGGCTAGATATTGGTAAGTTCTGTAAGAGAAAGAACAGAATTAGTATTTGGTGGGTATTTTGTTTTTTTTTTTTTTAATAGGAAATGTAGGTTTCCAACCAGCTCTACTTTATATCTTGCTTCATGCTCAGGTGTAGTCTCAAGTTTAAGACTTCCTTTATTTGCCAGATCTGATAAGTAGTGAGGTTTTGTTCTGGTATGAGGACAAAACCAGGACTTGATTTTCTGTAAATTAAGAGAAGAATGATTTAATTCAGAGAAGAGGACTTAATCTAATTCCTCTTTTTGGAGACACCCTAACCTGAAGGAGAGCTAGGTTAAGTGTTTCTGTCTACTTTAATTGCATTTTAAAAATTAATTTTATTTAAGGTTTTCTTCAAAGTATAGCTTATTCTTTCTACTTTTCCTGATGAGTCAGGTCTTCAGGTTGCATGTAATTTCCAATTAATTCTGAGACTTTGGTTTACACCTTACATCACAGCTGAAATAAAAGCAGGTTTATTATTTGATTGAGTTGTTTGGGACAGTCCAAACTTCAGGATGATTTTCTGGAGGAGGAATTTAGTTATTATTGAATGCTGTTTTGTGCAGTAGGGAAAAGTTTTCACTCATCCTGAAAAGGTGTTTAAAAATATTAAAGTATATTTAAATTTTTTTATGGTTTTATGATAATGTTTTGGGTGACTTTTATTTCCCATGGGTTTAAGATTTCCAGCCAGCAAGGCTGCATAGGCCAGCAACATGGCCAATTGACCTCATTTTCCTAGTTTGTATTGTTTGAGGTATAGGAAACAAAAGAATATTATTACTTTCCCTTTTGGACTCTAGGGCTACTGGTCCTTTAATTCATATTCTCAATGTTTGCATTGGTTTTGCTATTAGTATTTTAATTGGACCAGGGGCTGTAATTTGAGGTGCTGAATTTAAGCAGTTAAGATTGGAGACAGTTTCTTAGTTCATTGTTGTAAAGATCCTTTATCACTTATTATTTGCTTCTTTAAAGGCCATTCTTCCTTTCTATAAAACTGCATCTGGGGGGTTATAAGTCATATGGAAAGTTTAAACAATATTCTGATTCTTAGTTTAAGAATGCATGAGGTGACCAGTAAGTAGAGTTTCTTTCTTTCTTTCTTTCTTTCTTTATTCATTTTTTATTGTGGGTAAAAATCAAATTTTTCACAATACATACCAATATTTGTAAAATGATATATAAATACATATACATATATGTGCATTTGTTTACATAAATGTTATTTGTTATATATATATATATTTTTTTTCAATAAAGGTGCTTAGATTACCTAAATATTACTCAGAAATCACAGGGATTCCCATGTTCCCCACTGCCCACACCTCCAACAACATCCCACACCACCATTCCTTATCTGTGTCGTACAACACCCACAATGGATACACACATCCTGGGGCCTTGCCACCGATCATAGACCACAGTTCACATCACAGACCACACTCTCTCACACCCAGTTCTGCATGGTATATTCTGATGGAAAATGGCCTACATCCGTCGCCGCTTGTGGACTAGAGTAGAGTTTCTTTAATAGTGGTTTGCTGGTTGCAAGAGTTCTGTGGCAGTGTCTGTGGTAGTGAAAACATACTTTGTCCATTTTCAGAGTGGGAAGGGACTGATGTAATCTACCTGCCATTGTGCTATTGGAGTTTGTGCTTGGCCAATATGCTTCATCCAGTGAGATAATTGTTGCAATTGTTGAAGTGAGCACAATGGACACTCTTCAGTGATGTCCATGAGCTGGTGAGTAACAGGTAGCTGGAATGCTGCCACAGTGTCTGGGAGCCATGATGTCTGCTTTTTCCTGTGAAGTTACTCTGCTGTTTCTCAGGTTTCAATGGTATAGTTTTAGATCTTAATGAGGGTTCCTGCTTCAACATTCCCAAGAGGTGTGTGAGAGGAATGGTCAGGGACATGATAGACAGTTATGTGTCATCCCTGGCAGGTGTTTTAGATATTTTTCCACAGATGTTTACTCCACAGAGGGCAGCCCACTACAGTCCATTGTTCTTGTTTTGTTTTTAGTATTTGTAATTCACCCCTGGATAAAGATGGTAATTTTCAGAGTGACAGGACACTATTGGGTTAAGCCTTCTACTTACAATGAGGCATGGTATGTTGTACATAGTTGCTTTTTCAATGGGCTACATCATAATTTGTCCCCCTTTGACAATTGGGACTAAAACTGAAGGGGTATTTGCTTAGAATGTTGCCTTTGCCACAATCCCCACCCAAAGATAATATGGGTTCTGGCTACATCCAATTCACAGGGTAAGATACGTTTACTGCTTGAGTTTGCACTGTTACTCTCTTTACTTTTTAAAAGCAACTTGCTGGGGGTCCTCCATTGCAATGTACAACTTTTTCTGCTTAACACATACACATGTGAGCTAAATGAGGGATGAAGGGCTTCTAGTACCCCCCAAAAGGCTATTAATTGCTTTGACATTCCAGGACACAATGAGATTAAAGTATAAAAAGTTATTTTGATAAAATGGACTCTCTGCTTTGTACATTAATATAAATACTTATTTACTTTTATTAGCTATTTGAATTGAGCTTTTTATTTTTAAAGAATTTTCACTGAAATTTAATATTACCATCTGGAGGTATGAAAATATACATTGAACAAACAGACAAATACAAAAGTGTTAAGATACAACAACAGAAACAATGTTTATAAATTTTACTTATAATTCTTGTTCCTTTGGTATGATTGTTTTCAAGCTTTCCATCATTTTACATCTTTGATTTTTGCTACTTTTAAGATTTTTGATTGGAGCTGAAGGGGATTCACACAGCATTAATTCACAACTTTTTAGTTTCTTTATTTTCCACAAGTCAAAGAAGATTTGAATATATTGGGGTTTTGGCCTATTTTTCTTGCTGTTTATAAAACAAGTTAAATTGCAATATAGTGTTAAAATTTAAACATTTACTTTTTTGGGTTAAATTTCTCTGTCATTTAATCTACACCTAGGCTAAGTTTCATTATCAAAAAATAATTAATTTATGTTTCTGTAACCCAGATTCCCCAAATTTAGACCAATTTTTCAGGATGCATCTTAGTGGTGAGCACTCAGGTACTGATGCCTCATTCCCCATGGTGGCAGGATAGAGATAGAGTACAGCCAAAACAAAGGCACAAAAGGCAGTGGGCTTCTCCATTAAGGGAGCAAGGGAGTGGGACTTAAAGCCAGTAAACCTCTCCTACTACCAGTAAACCTTTGTTACCTTAGTGAAGGCAAACCAAATGTTGACTCAGCCAAAGCCAAAGACTGGGTTTTCCTTTTAAGGGAGTGAGGGAGTGAGACTCAAACTTTTGAAACCTCTGCCACTATAATCAAACCTTTGCTATTTGGCAAAGGTAAACCAAATCCTAACTTACTGTTAGCCCAAACCAAAGATAAATGGCAAAACTGAAACCAACTGCTAACTTGAGGTCGGCCAGAAGAAAAATAACAAATGGGAGTAATAAATAAAGGAAAAAACTCCCCTGCCAAGGGAAGGAGATGAACTGGTTCTCTGTCCTAACCTCATGAGCTGATTCTATCAGTAGCTTAAAAGGAATTCTGCCCTGGGTTACTGCTGAATCCTCAGGAAAATCCCAAGGGGCCACTGGAGTCAGGGATGCATTGGTGCAGACCACCTCCAAATCATTTTCTGGTTACCATTTTCATTTATTTATTTTGGTCCAGCATAGTCACCAATTTGTTAGGGCCCAAAGCTGGTCCTTTAGGGAAAAGTAGAGAAAAAACTTTAACATAAGAGTTAGGCAGAACACACATTTATTTTGTCTGCAGACAGGAGCCAAAGTTGGTTTAAAGTGATACAAATCATACTACCCATGCTACAGTTTTACTTTTGCTTAAATACATAAGTTACTATTTAGCACTTGGTTTGATTATGCATTAGCTTTTATGCATATGGATGAACACATATAGCAAGTTATATAATTGGTTAGTATGTTTAGGAAATCATGCTTGCACATACATTGCATGATCAAACAAAGGGTCTATAACTCCACCCGTAGGTGGGGATTTTACTATGTTAATTAAGCAAGTTGAAATGAGGACAGCTACGAACTTCTGTGCAGATCCAGCCAAACTATTGAAGCTGGTTTTTATACTTCATTGCTTCAAGAGGATATTCTTGACCACAAGAACTGGAATTTGGCACAAGAGAGTTGCATTTCATTATTTCTAATTTACATGTAATTCTTTCTTTTGTATCCTAGCAACAGGGAAAGATACAAGTTACTTTCAGGTATTCAGTCATCCTATATCCATCACTACCACCCCAAAATAAAAGGGCAATAACATATTAAAACAGACTCAAACAACAGCTATGAAAAGGCCATCACAAAAAGCATATTACTGGTTGGTACCCTCATGTAGCTAAAATTATTTACACATAAAATATTGTACTCTAGCAAAAGGAAAACAGAACACTGAAGTATATGTTAAAAAATACCTACGTAAGAGGGATGAAGAAACAGACAACTGCCTGGTTAGGCTACACCAGAGAAATTCTAGTCTTGAATACCCTACTACTCTTTTTCATTTTACCACTGGAGCACTCCCCTTGGGGTTATTTTGTGGTTTGCCCAATAGTAGTATTAACACAAGGGCACCCAATTCCAAATGAGGTGATGCTACACACTCATGTGTCTCCCTTTTGTGGCTCCATGTGAAAGGGGAAGGAGTGCAAAACAATGTGTCACCAGGTTTCCCATGGTTACACCTGGGATTATTAACCCTTCAGTACAGGTGAACAACATTTAAAGACTATGCCAAATTTGTTGAAGGTGTGACTTGCCTCCCTGGACTGAATGATGGGAGACAAAAAGACTTGGTTAAATGACAGGGCAATGGTTCCCAACAAAAGTTGTGGCTTCATAGTTTGGACAGTCTGGGTGTCCACACCTGGAAAATCCTCACCTCAAATTGTTGGGCAAGAGCATTTTCTCCCCTGGAAGGTAAGGGAAAGAGAGTCAGGAAGTTTGTCACTTTCTCTCCCCAAGCTATCTTGCAGAGATGGATAACCAGGTGACTACTGGTCCCTATTGTTATAGGCTTTTGCTAGAGCTACAAACCAGACCAATTACTTCCTCTGTCACCATTTAAATCAAGATAACAGGCCATCTCTCCACATAATTCCAGCCAACCAGTCAACATGGTGTTCAACATGTTTGCTCTTAGACATTTTGAGTTAATATGGCTATGGAATGGTTGGGGGTAGCTAGTTCCCCTCCAAGCAGGCCCACTTACCCTGCTAGCAGTGATCCTATTAGTTACCCTTCTCAAATGTTACCTAATGTTTTGTAATATTGCCACAAATTACATCTTTCAGAGCTCTCTTCTGTGTCACAGACATATATGTCACCATCAAAAAGGGATGATGAACACATCAAACTATTTAATGGATCTTTTGGGGTTCCTATAAAATGTCACCAATAGAATGTGGTAGAGGAGAGATCTAACACAGCTTGCTGCCTTTCCTTGGAACTCAAATAAATTATGCACTCAGGACCAGTTGTGTCAGCTTGGCAAGATAAAATAAAATTTCCTAGCAGATAAGGGGCCCACCAGTTCATTCCTTTCCCTATTGCAATGAGTATATGCTAATATTCACTGCAGACATCTGATTCTTGTGGGCATGTTTTAGGACATTAAGCTCACATCCTGTGGTATATCTGGCCCTGGTATGGAAAGAGCCAGTTTCCTCAAGCAGGATGCACAATCACTAAAGATGGGTGTTTCATGTGAAATATCTCCTTGCACTGGCCATGTATTGAGACCTATTAGATATGGGGAGTCCATGCCTACTAGTGAAGCGGACCTTGCTCTGTCTTCTCTATGTGAGTAAAACATTATTCCATGGAGTGCTGTGTCATTCTGACTTCTATTGGTGCCCCAACTCCTATATTGGATTGGGTTGACATGTCTTTAGTAACACATAGCATTAAATGAAAATGTGTTTTTCATGAAGAATACCAGGTATTTCTTACACTATATGATACTATTTTTCCACAAAAAACATATGAAAATTTATTCTCAATTAGAAAGGGCTTTATGGTTCTTATTCTCACAGGCTGAGCCAGCATTCTGAGGGTTATATTAATTAGCTATTTGTAACTCAGAATTGAATTGATGAACTTGCCTTTTTATATTAGAATACATATCTAGAAAACTCTCAAAATTAATTAACCAATACTCATTTAACTTCAGCCTACATTCAACTGCAAAAATAGTGTTATATATTTTCTTCCTTTTAATATTCTTTACACAATTTGATATTATATTTTATGGACTTCTGAAACACTATACTGGTATTTCTAAGTATGTGTATTAATTAATATTTTCTTCATAAGGTTTTACAATTTTTATCTATAAGGTTTTATAATTTTTAATAGAATAATTAATTTTTATCTTAATAATAAGATGGTATTTATTGCATACATATTTTCTACATATTTGTATTTTAATTCTATGTTGTAAAAAATGATCTTCAAACCTCTCTAAACTATCCTGAGATAGTTTTATTGCTTAAAATTATATATATAATATATAATATATATTTCTATCCATAAATAATTTCCCTTAGAATTCTAGCATTCCTAAAGCTGTGATTTATTTTCTGATACCGAAATTCAGATTCAAAATCATTCTTTATTTCTGTGAGAATATTAACTACTGGTTTTAAAATGTCCCACTGTAACCTTAATTATATCAATGCATTTGAAGTTATTTAAAAAAAATCTTCTTTCTTATTCAAAATCTTGATTTCTTCCAATGCTTTATAGATGTGAGATTCTTATTTAAAATCATGAATGAATCAACTGAAAACTGCTTAAAATCTTTCATACCTTGGAGCTAAATGGCTGGTGAGCTTTTATTTAATTAAATGTAGGAATGGAGCTAACCACAATTTGCTTTCGTCCCACACTGCCATAAAACAGGATTCTTCTCTCAGGCTTCAATTCACAAAAGCTATCCATGGTTTCCCCTGTCAATTTCCTTGGTTTCTGTTTCAATAGATATGTACCCATGTGAAAGCTTACCGATGGCTGAGAACTACTGGTGTTAATATGATGGAACTAATCAAAATCTAAATTTGCATACCAGGATTCAGCGTTTCATGTTCATTCCCTCAAACAAAGGCTCAATTTTCTAAATGTTAAGTATCTAAAAGCATCAATTCTTCTTCTCTCCTTACATATATACTATTATATAAGTTTACTTCTCTTTGTCATTAGTCATCCATTTTCATATTTTGTCTCCTAAAGTGTATAAATATCAATTCATAACGAATTCTAATCTTCATCTCTGAGGCTCATAATTTTTATATTTCTTGACTATTATTTTGATGGTATCTTCATTAAGAAAATATGATTATAATTTCCTTGGACAAAAAGTCTCCTGAAGATTTTAAGGAGAGATATGAGATGAACATGCTTATTTAATATTAACTAAATAGAGGGTTGGTTAGAACATGGTTGGGTTTTAGGTGTTTAATCAACACAGTTACTCAGGTCATACTGCTTCTCTATCAAGAGCATTTTAAACTTCTCTTTAACTCTTTCTTTTTTAACACTTCACTACATTAACATGTTACAATGATGGTTACATATTTGTTTGTTGTCTCTACCCAAAATTAGAAATGTCAACTCCACATATATTGTTAGAAACAAGAAAATGTGGAGTTTAGATTTGTCAGAGCAGTCAACACAAAATCCCTCTGTATTAAGTGGATTGTTAAAACTCAGCTCAAGAAGCTCTGTTCTTATAGTCACTTGTTTTGACACAAAATCTTCAGTAGAGTTAATAGCACACAAGGAGCTACTTCTCAATTATTGAACAGTTAAGGAGGTATGACCTTGTTCCAGAGGCATAGGGGCAATGGACTTATTCTCACATTATAGATAAATTAAATTAAACTATAAGTATTAGAAATGCTAATACATGGGATGAGGAAAGTTTTGAAGAATTAAATAGAACATTTAGCAGTAGCATTAATTTCATTTTCTTAAACATAACTAATTTTCTGACTTTAAATTCATTACTTTAAGTCACTTGTTTCAGTGGCCTACAATTTAAAAATATATATCTCTTGCTCATAATTCATGCCCATTGTGGTTTGGCTTTTCAAATCTCTAATTTTAATAGAGTTTGACTGAGTTATATTGAATTATTATTGACCTTTTAATGCTCCTGCCTGTAAGAAGATAGTATTCCATTAATCCATTGATATAAAGCCTGACCAAGAGGTGGGTTTATTCAATATAAATGAAAAAGGATGTAAGAGCATAAATTTAAGAGTTCAAGAAAGCTTTTCCATAATCAGTTTTCTTTATGACACTTGTGTAAATGGTTCTACACCAAATTGGGTTCCAACGTGAAGATCTGTAGCAAACAGAAAATGGACAGGCATTAAGAATAGGTGAAACTGACTGAATACTGACTGTTCACATTCTTATGACCTATCTTACCCAATCAATTTTTGTTACACTATATTCTAAGCAGGTTGTATTAATGAACACACATAATTAGTCTTTGAGAATGCTCTTTTCTCAATTCCTAATAAATACATTATATTGGTAGATATTTCAAATGTTTCTAATGTGTAGCATTGTGTTTTTAAGCTTAAACACACTTTAATTTTAATCTGGAATTCTTTTCTATGAAATTCCTGTCTAAATTATTTGTGATGGACATAGTTCTCCAATTTGTTACATACAATTTTGTGTTTTACTATATCTTTTGAAGAACAGAAATTCTCAACTCTAACATAACTAAATTTAAAAATCATTTCCCTTGTGGCTTGTGTTTTATTTCTTGTATGAGATAAAGTTACCAAAGCTAGTATTTTACAGACATTATCCAAAGGTAGTGTCTAAAAGCTATTATAATTTTGACTTTTATAACTGATCCTTATACTTCATCATTTGTGCATTGTAAAAGGTAGGAGTGAATTTTTTTTTTTATATGAATTTCCAACTGTCCAATCCCCATAAACTGAAAAGGGCATATTGAAAATATACTACCATAAACAACCTGTCATATTGTGTTCCTAAATGAGCAGATCTGTAGCTGTGTCCTTTTTCCTTTTGCATTGGTTTCCTTGATTATTTCTGATCTCACACCACATATTTATGAATAAATTTAAGGAAAATTATATTTGAGAAAATGATAGTTAATATTGAAAAATATATATCTGGCTTTTGACTACATATGCTTCAAGAAAGCACATGGAAATGGTTGAGTTTGTGATATAGATATTTTAAATTGGATATTACTTTTTAAAAAAAGAATAGACAAGGCTGTAGAGAAATAATTATTGGCAGGTTGTTTTATTAACTTATGTAAATTTGCATGTATTAGGGAAAATATTCATGAAAATAGACTAAATTTATTGCAGAAATCATGTCTAATTACAAATCAAGATTTTTAGAGGAACCTCAAAGAAATTAATAAAAGTTGTTGACTATTTGATAACTTTGTTGAGAAGTTTTAACACTCTAAACCTAATAATTTTTCATCACGTAACTAACTATATATTGATAATTGATTTAAGAAGAATCTGTTATATTCTGAATCACATTGAGAATTCAATGGGCAATTGAAAATAGTCATAATGTAAACTTTATGGTTTACAATGTTTCTCTCTATTTAAATAAACCTTTCATCTATTTTACACATAATCACTCTTCTGACTGGAAATGCAGATTTATAGCATGTGTATACACTATTTAATAAATAAAATCTAATTTGAATTATTTTTCAAGATGTCCATGCACCTTAAATTATCCTCTCTGCTGTACTCTTGTGAAAAGAAGGAAATAGAGTTCTAATTCATTAGTAACCAAATGGATTACATGCTCTTCTTTGACCAGTACAATATTATCTGAAGTAATGAATGTGGGTTTAAAAGCCAATATATGAGAAAATCTTTATAACATCCTTTCACTCTGCTGTGAAAACCAGAAACATTCTGAAGTATATATGTAGGTAGAATATGGATGATATGTGAGGATACATGTCTCTGGGTAGGCCTATCAGCATTTTTACTGTTTGGAGTGTGCTGCACTTTTTTGACATGTACATCTATGTCCCCCAAAAGAGTTGGGAATTTTTCTGTCATTATTTCCTACAACACTCCTGACACCCTTCACTTCTCCCTCCTGCTGGGATGCCTAGAATGTGTAGATTTTTGCATTTTGTATTGTCATTCAATTATCTGAGTCCTTGCTAATTTTTTTCCATCTTTTTGTCTTTTTGTTGTACTATCTGTGTGATTCCAGATTTATTATCTTCTACATCACTAATTCTTTTCTCTGCCTGTTCAAATCTGTTAGTATTTGCTTCCAGCATATTTTTAATTTCTAACATTGTGCCATTCATCAACATAAGATCTGTTATGTTTTTATATATGTTTACAATTTCTTCTATGTTCCCCAGTGTCTTCTATCTCTTCCTTCACTTCATTAATTCATTCATATTTGTTTGACATCCTTGATTATTTCCACACACTGCATGTCTTCCTGTTTTTGAATTTGTTCATTAAACTTGACATGTTATTCTGTTTCTTAATATAACTTGTAATTTTTTGCTAGTGTCCATGCATCTGTTTATTGTGATAGACTTATTTAAATTGTTAGCCTCTCTTTCTACTCTAAGGTTTTATTTTGCTTTATTTTTTGTTAAGGTTCCTTTGACACCTGGTTCCACTTATTCTATATCCTTGTAGTTGTCTGTGTTCCTCCAAAAAGATATTAAGATCATAGAAAAGAAAAGAAAGGAGAAAAGAAAAGGAATTAAAAAAAAAACAGGATGGAAATTGTACCTTAAAATTACCAGGAAGAAAAGAAAAAATAAATAATTAATAACTTAAGAATCATAAAATATTTTTAAAAAGTAAGAATAAAAAAACTGGAGTAAAAAAAATGAAGAAACAGGAGAAAAAAATAGATTAAATAAAAGACCAGAAAGATGAGAAGAGAAGAAAGAAGGTGAGGATCTAACAAGAGAAGGTGGAATGAAATAAACACAATGGAAAGGGGAATAATGAAAAAAAGAAAAGAAAGAAATTAAGGCTAAAAGAAAGAATAAGGAGACAAAAAAGCAACAACTACAAGAAAAAAAGAGAAAGAAATAAACAACCTTCCCTCTCAGGCCACTTTCAACCATCTCAGTCTGCCAGTACTCACCAATCAATGTTGTGGCAAGCCTTTCCTCCCCAGGTAAGGTACCCAGTTGTAGAGAAAGGAGTAAGGAATTAAAAAAAAAAAGAAAAGAACAAATAAAATAACCTAAGGAAAATAAAATATCTCAGTCTAAATTCCTTGTCCTGAGGCTGCTTGTCCTTCAATTCGTGCTCCCTGCAACTCCTGGGGACCTCTCTCTACCCCCTTTATCACTCAGGTCAGTTAGGTACTGCTTTTTTCTTTTTTAGAGTTGCTGGATATTGAAACTGGGACATTGTATACATGAAGTAAGAATTTAGCCATTGAGCTCTACCAGCTCCACCGGTTTGGTTAGCCTTCTGAAGACTTCTGAAAACTTGTCTTCTGTATCTGCCTGTCCTCTTTTACCTCAGGCCAGTTAGGCTTCTAATGTTTTGGCATTTTCCTCTCTAGGCTTCCCACTCTCCCTGGATGTTAGTCATCATTCAGCCTGCCTCTCACTGACCCATATCTTCTCTTCCCCAATGCAGATGGGTGTGACTGTCTGCTTCCTCAATTCCCCCCTTCCATCTCCCTGGAGCTAATAACTCCAATGCAACAGTGCCAGCAATGGAGATTCAGATAGATCAGCACAGATATGGGACCATCAAACTGTTGAGGTGGTCCTATCATGTTGGTTGAGGGGTCGCTGCCAGAGTGGCGGCGGCGGTGGCTGTTCCTGTTGATGGCAGGAGTGCCGGGCTGGTGGCCTGGTTGGCGTGTGGGGGGAGAGGCAGCGGAGGGTGCAGTAAGGAGGCTGCGGAGACGAGACTGGTGGCGCAGGTCTGATTTATTGAGGAAGTTGAGTATAATATATAGGGTAGGAGGTTGGCGTGGTGAAAGCTGGTTGGTTTAGGCTGTTCAGGGTGGTGATTGGTTGTGGTAGGTAGTTGCTGGGCAGGGGGTGTTCAGGAGGGGCCCGGGGACGAAAGCTGGGGGGTGTGGCGTGAATGGTCCGCTCTCTGGTATGTCCATAAATGGCAAAAAAAGGCTAGCAGTGAGACTGACGTTGAGGGGTTTTTGGGCAAGGGGGTTGGGGAAGGGAAGAGGTGCTGTTCTCTAGATACTTTCTCAAAGAGGGGCCGTGGCCATTTTAAGATGGCAACCCACATCTCCCCCTTTTCTTTTTATTAATGTGGGGGCTGTGTCTGTCTTAGGTCAGGACCGTGCTGTGCGGTTTACTGGATCTTACCCGTCGTTGGCGACCTCAGCAGCATGTGAGCCGGTCCCATGGCAACACAACAAGT
>JAQZBX010007483.1:0-28971 GCA_029593785.1 Cabassous unicinctus
ATATATATAAAACATTTATGTAAGCAAATGCACATATATCCATATATATTTATATATCATTTTACAAATATTGGTTTGTATTGTGGAGAATTTTATTTTTACCCACAATAAAAAAGAAGTCCTTTTCCTCATTATGGCTCTCCTAACAAAAGCAAATTCTATGTCAACATTATGAGGGTTTTTATAGGTTGTTTTGGCTAATGAAAATTTATCCATCAAACATGATGTCTCTGAATATGTACTGCTCAAGTACAATTCAATTATATAGTTTAGATCCCAAAATATTGCATTGCCCAGGATAACATCAAGTGGGTTTTGTTCACCAACATATGTATTTTAAGTGTGGTAAAGAGCTTTCCACAGGTCCTTCAATAGACACTGGAGCTAAGTATATGAGCCCACCAAGGTAACTATAAAATAAGATTGGTTCTCTTTTCATGTGTTAGTTAATTATTGTACTCATTTTTAAAAAAAGATTAATAAGCATAAAATAATATGTCAGGCATACAACAGATTTTATTTCCATTGTACCTGGGTCCCTTGCTCTACAGACCATCACCTGGGTTAATAATTGCCAAGTGACTATTGGCTCTGTTGTCAAATGAAGTCCTTTGTCTACATCCAGCAGGTACTATCTCCCACATGTTCTCTCCAAAAAGTGGTCTTCTATAATGGAAGTAACTGTAAAATGAAAAGCAAAAGACAAAGCAAAATAATAATTATTCAAAGTCTTTACACACAAAGTGTTTCTGAATCATTAGGTATATCCAATAGATAACACAAGGGGACCCAGCCTGTACCTTCAGCAAGAAATGAAGGGGAACATCTCTGTGGGAGAATAATTTCACTCTTATGGATATCTATAAAGATAAATGTGGTAAGAGTTTTCTTAGCTCTTACCCTCTGTTTTAGTTTCCTAGGCTGCATTGGCCATGTTTTATACCATAGTAACACCATTTTTAAACTCTTTAATCTATTTCTTCCAAATTACAGAGGTGAAAAATACGATGAGGAAAATCTGGAGCTAAGAGGTGATTTGGGGTAAAAACTCTTATAAATAGACAAGAAAAGAAAATCTAATTACGTTCTAAGAACAAGCATGGTGGATACAAAGGATAATGGTCTTACAGTCAGAATATGCTCACTTTAGTATGTGTTCCCCTTGCAGTATAGAAGCTTGAATCTTTCTTCTTTCAAAAAATATCTAATTTGTTTAAATAAGGACTAAATTATCTTCCAATTAGAAACTTATTTTTATTTAAAAAGTTCTGATCAAAGGGAAATTGCTAACACACAAAAAATCGTGGCAATGTTTGGAAAACCCATGACTTACATGTATTCTGTGGAATATTTCTCTGCATTTTGTAGGTATAGGTTTTAAAACCAATAAGCCAGTATGTTAAACTGTTAAACAAAAGGTGTGATGTCTAAGTATTTTTTAATGCATGCCCAAAAGCTGAAATCAGTATAGACTTGTTAATGTATTCTATCTATGTCTTTTAAATCACTCAGTGGGAGGTTAAAAAGTGATTGGGATTCTGTCTCCTAAATAATTTGTTAATCGTTAATGAAAATATCACTGCCACCTTGGCTATATAGGCACACCCAAGTCATACCCAAGACAACCACAGAACATAGATGAATAATGCTTTCGATGAGAAACTGTTTCTTCTCAACACAATAAATCTTAATTCCAGGCAAAGATCATAAGCTAAAAATCATCAGACCTTTAAGATGACTGTCAGAATTTACCCACCCAAGTCTAATTCAAAAGTGTGACTAGATACATACATTATTTATTGTGTAAACATATATATAACATAATTTTCAATTTTAGCAATTTTAAGTGTGCCATCCAATGACATTAACTGCATTTGCAATGTTTTGCTATTGCCAGCACCATCCATAACCAAAATTTTTCAACCCCCAAACAGAAATCCTACTTTCAATGTATTCTCTTATATAGCTAAGAGTGAAATTTCCATGTCATATGGTTATTCAATGTTTAACTTTTTGAGCAACCACTAAAATGTTTTCCACAGTGGTTGCTACATTTTACATGACTACCAGAAAAGCACAAAGGTTCTGATTTCTCCACATCCTCATCAACAATTGTTATTTTGCTTTTTAAAAATAATCATCATTCTAGTGGGTATGAAGTGGTATATCAATGTGCTTTCGATTTTCAGTTTTCTAATGACTTATGATGTTGAGCATCTTATTATATGCTTATTGGCCATTTGTATATCTTCTTTGGAGAAATGCCTGTTCAAGTTCTTTGTCCAGTTTAATTGGGTTGTTTTTTTTGTTTTGTTTTTTTTGTTTTTTTGAGTTGTAAGAGCTCATTATATATTCTTTTTCATTATTGAAAATGTATTTAATAAAGTGAAAGATATTCTATATGCATAGATTGGAAGACTGTCATATGTATAAATCATTGTCAGATATGTAATTGCTGCTTTTCACAGGTTATCTTTTCACTCTCCTAATAATGTCTCTTGTTACACAAAAGTTTTTTGTTTTGTTGATTCCAGTTGATCTATTTTTTTCTCTTGTTGCTCATGTTTTGAGATCATACATAAGAATTTATTGCCAAATACATGGTCCTGAATATTTTCCCCAAAATTTCCTCTAAGTGTTTTATGGATATAGCTCTTATACCATTGATCTGGTTTGTGTTAATTTTTCTATATGGCATGGGATAGGAATCAAATTTCATTCTTTTGCCTGTGTATATTCAGTTGCCCAAATAACATTTTGTGAAGAAACTATTCTTTCCCCCATTGAATATATTCAGAGCTAACATATTCAAATGTCCAGTTTTCAAGAAAAAGGTTGAAGGCATACAAAGAAACAGTAAAAAAGGACCATTGAGCAAAACAAAATAAAGTGAAAGAAACCATCATTGAAGAAGACAAGATATTGAAATTGCTAATCAAAGACATAAAGTCAACTCTCCTAAATAAGTTCAATGAGTGAAGAAAATACATGGACAGAACACTATGGGATTCAGGATAATGATGTATAAACAAAAAGACAATTCAATAAGAGATTTAAATTATTGAATGGAACCATATAGGTTTTCTGGAGATGAAAATTACAATAACTGAAATAAAAAATCATTAGAGTCTTTCAATAGTAGTTTTGAATGGAGAGAAAAATATCAGTGAATCTGAAGATAGGAAAACTGACATTTTTCAATATGAGGATGAGAAAGCATAAAGAATGAAGAAAGTGAACACAGCTTAAGAAATATGTGGGAAACTATGAAGCATGCTAACATATGTATTATGGAGATCCAAGAAGGAGAAGAGAGAAAGGGAAATAAAAATATTTGCAGATATAATGGCCAAACAATTCCCAAATTTAATGAAAGACACAAACAAAAAGTTCAACAATTTCCAAATAAGATAAACTCAAAGAGAACCAAACTAAGGCACATTATAGTCAAACTGTATAATACAAAAGATAAAGAGAGAATCTTGAAAGCTGCCTTCTATAGGAATATTAGAAACTCACAGGTATATGGAAATGACAGATTGCACTCTTAAATAACTATTGGGTGAAAAAGAAATCACAGGGGTTCATAGAAAGTTCATAAATATGAAAGAAAGTGAAAACATATCATGAAAATATATGGGACACAGCAGAGGCAGTAAGAGCTCAGCCAGAAATTTATAGCTGTAAATACATATATTTAAAAAGAAGAAAGTAAATAAATAACCTAACTTTACACTTCAAGAAACCAGGAAAAAAGAGCAAACTAAACTCAAGGTTAGCAGAAGCAGTGCTAAGCCAGCCTTGTAATGAGACTAAAAATAGTCTGAGGTTGAAATTCAGGATTCTCTTGGGTCTTTCTGAGCATATGTTTTACCCTGGAGATGTGCATGGTCTTTAAATTATCTCCATATACATGGATACTGCAAATACTCTAGTTTCCCCACAAAATTCTCTCTAGGCTTTATATTTTCAGACCCCAGGTTTTCAATTTTATATCTCAACCATGTACTCTTTTGTCCCATTGACTGCAATTTAATATTTTTTTACAGTGATTAGCTGCCATGCCTCCCACTTCTTTAGCCAGAGCATGTTCTGGGACAGGTGAGAGAGAGATGAGCAGTTTGGATCAGATTCTCATCATATGCCACCGGGTAGGATGGAATAAACATGCCTACACATTCTGTGAATAACATGAGCTCTGTTAAATAGCTTGGGACCCACATTAGGAGTGAAAACCTCACCAGGTAGTAGTTGGGGATAGAGCTAGTAAAAGCACCAAAATGCTTTCCTACAATTTTCAGTTTGCCTTTTCCTTGATTCAACATTAACTTGGTTTCTGAAAACTTTTAGCTATTTTCCAAAGTCCTGAGGAATTTGCTTCTTCCAGTTTTTGCTTGTTTTTCAATGCTTATGTGAGGGAACAGTATTTTGGAACTTCTTTCTCTGTCATCTTACTGATGTCAATCCCAGAGACATATTTTTAACTCAATCCCATAATTGCATCCTCAAAATCACCCATGTGATGTTTCTTGGTATAAAATGGGAATAAGTAAAATATATTGGCACTATTTTTGCAAATATTCCAACATGGTTATTTACTAATCCTCCAAGGTTTGGGAGAATCAGTCTATCTGCAGATCCTTCCACTCTGTTAAAAATATATTGAAACAATAAGTATCTAACAGTATCAGCACCCTATCTAGACACTAGCCCATATGTTTGGTAGTTTTTCTGTGCCAGACCAGAGGATGAAAAGGAGACGTTATATCCAATGTTGGTGTGAGTTTCCAGGAAAATAGAGTAGGAAGAAATCTTTTATCAGGGACTGAAGGAACTCTCTCTTGACTGAATAAAGACTTTAAGAGAATAAAAATTTGCATAGCTGATTTCAGAAAAAATTTCTAATTATAAAAATATTTATTCAATTATAAATTTTATATCTCTGGAGAAGAAATTTGCTGTACCCATGTCAAGTGCTAAATGACTTTAGAAATAGATATTTAAAAACGTAATTATAACTTTATGGATAGTCAAATATACAGGTGAGATTTGAATTCTAAAAGAATAGAAGTTTTCAATGAAAGTAACTCATTTCCTGAATATATCCAGACAAATAACAGGGAACAAATTTTGACGAAAATTGTCTATATTTTGTGATCATATATAGAGATAGAATGTCTAATTTGTATACAATTAATTTCTCAGTTTGGAATTGTTGAAATTTTGTAATTGGTAATCATTTCATTTAGCAAACAAAGTCTATTTGTGGCAGTGATTGTACGCTATCTAGAAAGAGGAAGACAATAGCAGAGCTCAATCTAAACATTGAGGAATCTTTAATCAACTAGACACAGGACAGTGATTAAACGTCTGTGTTTTTTCCAAATTTGAAGCCCATGAAATTTACCCAAACATGCTTACTAAAACCAGTTTTGTAGGAGTGCCTGTGACCTATAGGCCCAAAATAAGTATGGAAACAATAACATGAAAATTTGTTTTATAATAATAGTGCATATAATTAATTATAAATTTACATAATGACAGCATTATATAGACCCAATGTCTATCAAAGTCCCTGAATGTTCTCAATATATATTTATTGGAGGAAAGAAGGAATGAAATATAGATTGCCCTCCATTAAAAAGATGAGCTTCAGACATCAAGAGAAATCTGTTTTGTATCCTTTTCAGAAAAAGAGCTTTTGTTCTTTTAAAAGAATATTATATTTCTGCATCTAATAAATATTCATACAGTTGACATTAAAGTGTAAAATAATGATAAACTAGTTTCAAATATGAATTCTTTTTAAATATGGAAAAAAGTATATTCACTCTAATCTGGGAGACTAAAGTTTTGGAGAAAAAGTTTGGAAGGCTGTCAGTTAAGCCTGTTTTTCTCATATGTTAACATTCATAATAGTACCTTGATTTTATTGGGGGGTCTCTTTCATTTGTTCCTGTACCTAAGATGGGTCTCTCTCCTCACAGGCTTACCCTTTCTCTGCTGTTAGGGTTGCATATTACTCTATGTTGCTAAACAGAGTTGTAGGTTGGAGGGAAGGGGGCAAATATTTGTTTTTCTGGTTTAGTCTCAGTCCTAGTTACTGTGTCCTTCAGTCTGGGGTATAAAGACTTCTCAGGGGTCCTGCTTCTACATCATCTAACTCACAGAAGCTTCATCAATGTTGCCAGGTAAGGAAAGGCTACCATCTTCCAGCAAGGGGAAGTGGGATACTTCATAAAGACCCAAGGTTTAGGGTTCTCGAGTGCTTTGCCCAGATGCCCCATGCCAAGGCTTCGAGTTCTATTCCTTACCCATCAGTGATGTACTTTAGTAAAGATTTCCCAGGGCTGTGAAATCAAACTTTTTGCTACTCCCATTGTGATCAAATGATAATTAATCACATGAAGAACCTCAGGAAATTGATGTAAACACACTTCTTGAATTATCTCATCTCAACCGGGGAGGAGGTTAGAGTATTTATACACCAATTTCTGTCAAAATTTCATTGAATAATACTAGGAAGGAGTTAATCTTCTGGAACTTCTGGCTTGTGGTAAATGCCAGCAGAACTGAAAGGCTGCACTTTAGAGAAAGCTTTTGGGCAAAGAGATATGTATAATGGCAGTTGGAAATCAGCATAAAACTAAACCAGAAAAGACCAAGAGATATGGACAGGACACTGATAGCCACTTGTATATCCACCTCCTTTTAGTCATACAAATGAAGTGCATTACAAAATCACACCCTTTACCTGCCACTTGAAATTCATGGACTATAATTAGAGCTATGGCATCAATGTTTCTAGAAATCATTCCTGGGTGTCCTTTCCTCCCTCTTCTACATTCTGCTCATCAAATGCTTCAATTTCCCCCCTTCTTTCTAATCCCCAAGACTTCTGCCTTCCTTTCCTTCCAGGAGCTAATATGCTTCCTACTTCATGGGAAAATAGAAGCAATCTCAGGATATCTCTTCACCCCTGCCTCCTACCCACAATGTTATATATGACCATTTCTCATGTCTTCCTCAGATGCATCACACTGGAACACGTGGAAAATTTCCTGTTAAATTATCTCTCTTCTATTTATGATCTGAAAACTTACTTCAGTATTTTAAATTTTTTTATTTATCAACATTTAACTTATACCCAAACTGACACAGCCCTGAAGTTCAGAAATAGAAAGGAAAACAACAACTTCAGCTCTATTCTTAATTGCTCTTAAGTTTTCTGCCAACCTCACTCAGTCTGTCCCTCTTCCCCCAAACTCCCATTACTATATTGTTTCCTTTTTCAATATATTCTATTTGCCAATTGGACCTGCTTGCTAAATTACTATCTCATTAAATAGTGTAGCTATTCATACAATGACCACAGCTGTACCCAAATTGTCTGTTTATCCTGGGAAGCCTTACTAAAGTGCTGGCTTCAGAAGAAAAGAAGAGGAGGGAGCGAGTTATTTCATTTGAGTAAAAGTACCTTTCATTTGTCCAGGTCTTTTCTTGTCTGTTTGAGATAAACTACCACAGTTGTTGCTGTCTCCTCCCTCTCATGTGTAAGCTGATGTCTTTTCCACTGCCTCTTCTATGGACAGAATTCCAAGTAAACAGATTGATAAATCATGTACTACCTAAGTGAAGACATGATTCAATTAACCACTAAAGATTCTTATTCTTTGTTCAAAGAAGTTATTTTCATGGCACATTTTCTGAAGATGAGGAGTAAGTGTCCATCCTTACTTCTAATCATCCACTTAGACAAAGTCAGAGGCTAGACTCAAAATCTCAAAGGAAAGGAACACACTGTAAATGAGGTGGGCAGTAAAAGAAGAGTAAAATTGTCAACTGTTGAGAATAGAGCTGAAGCCATTGCTTCCCTTTTCTGGTCCTGGGCTTCAGGATGTATTAGTTTGGCTTAAAGGTAAAAATTGATAACAAAGAAAATGATGCTTTGCAAGGTTGCAGCAAGCTTTTCAATACCTCAGAAGCTGAAAAAGCAAGCATAATAGTGGAGCCTACTTTCCACAGTGTTTCTTGTCCTCTCTCCCTAGTTACTTTATACATGGGTGCTTGGCTGAGTGTGGTTTCTCTCAATCGCTACTGTATAAAAGCATGACATAAATCCCAAAGTTCCCATGATTCTCTCTCTGAGGGATTGAGAGAAAGGCTATGTTCCCCCAAATTCATCATGAAAGCCTGTCATCTAGGCAGTCACCCAGAAGGAAGTAAATTAGATGACTTTTAAATCACCCAATCTTTGGTAGGTGTGAATCCTGCCATCCAAGTCCCCTCCATCTGTCATTAATAAAAAGGTTCCATTTTCAGAGTAATTATACCATTTAGGCAACTCATGTTTACTAAAAGAAATCTCTTCTCTGAACATTGACATATGCTTTAAACTAGCCATATATCCTGGGCCAGGTTCACCAATGCCACAATGATTAAAAAAACCCTATGATGAAGGTAATAAATTTCCTTACCCAAGTTTCATTCCAAACCATAGCTAGAGACATATCTTTAACTCAAGGTCACCTGCATTTCTAAATCTAGCACAACTAGAATTTTTTATATGAAAAATTTGTGCTGTTCACAAGGTGTTTAATTGAGACTGAATATATTTCTCAGAAAAGTGAAGCTAGCTAGCTGGATTCATTTATACTTTCATGGAATTGCAAGAAAATGAGTAGAATTAAATCCTAGGGATAGAGAATTTTCTTAACTAAATTAGCTCATTTTCAGAGTTGCTACAGACTAATGATAAGAACAAAAATAAATTAAAATGTCCAAGATTGGTAATGATATCAAGGGAAATAATTTCAATGTTCTACTTGTTAGATTTTAACTTGGAATTAGTTTCTATAAATGCTTTTATTTCAAGCTCATGGGGTTTATTGGTGGCTATTGTACATACCATGAGGGAAAGAAAGCAATAATAGGTCTCAATCTGAAAACTGAGGAATCCACAGCAGCTAGACTAAGATCAGTGATAAATAAATCTTTGTTTCCCCAAATTTCAACCTGATTAGCTTAATTTAGCGAACTTATATTCACTGAAGTATTTTTTCTAGTTAGTTTGAGACACATGAAATGAAAATGTCAATAGAAACCTAATCTGCTATGATGCAGTCCAGTCTCTATTAAGAACAACCAATGTTGCCCTTACAATATTGTGGTTAACATTTACATCTCACCAAGATAGACTGATTCTGTAGATGTCTGTTTGTGATGTTTTGGATTTTTTTCCCCTTTATCATGATTTCCGTGTTCTAAATTGTAGTTAGAATTTGTAAGTTAATGCTAGGCAAAATGATTAACAACTTAGTCACCATCTACTAGAGCTTTGGATAGAGGCAAAACAACTCAGGAACTGAGCTCTTTTGAAAAACTAATGACTTTTTTCCTCTCCTTTATGGAAGCTGAGAGGCAAGTTCTGCTGACTTTTGTGTCAATTAATTTGTAAGTGAAAATACATGATTATGGTTTTTGATAGGGATTGGGGAAGGAGAAAAAGAAGAAAAGAAAGAATAAAATATCTTATATTTCTTTTTAACAACAGTATATTTATTCTTTAAAATCCATTTACAGATCATTCAAAAAGAATAACACATTCTTGGATATATAAAACATTTCTACCAGTTAAAAATGAAAACCTCAGAGTTATGTTAAAAGGAAAATGTTATTCCCTTATGTGATCCCAAAATTTTTCTCATCAATAAGAAACTCAGAGAAACTTCATGCATCGATTAATTCCATTTATAGAAGGTAAGTAGGGAAATATCTAGGACAATATACTCTATGTGACAAAGACTAATTGCACATAAAATTCATTTATAAAATACAGTGAACTGTTGAGGGGACTTTATTTCACTTACATGTCTACATTCATAGATGAATTGCTGGAAAGTGTTAGCATGAAAAAAAGGGTCCTGTTGTCACAGAAACAATATCCAAGGCTGTTGAGTGGCTGATGTGTGATGAACTGGTATATAATTTCATGGCATTTTTAAGAAAAAAATATCCTTCTGTGGCTCTGTCTCTAGGTGTGCAAGTGTATTCATTAGGCAGAAAAGAATAAGAGAACATAGAACACAGTCAACATAGAGTAAGTTTTGATGTATTAATATCTGATTACATGGTTGATTTTTCAAAGAATATTTTGTTCATGTATTTGTATTCATGGCAATAAAAAGTATAACATCAAAAATAATTAGTATTGGTGAAATTTTTGCCAAAAAAGTGAAAAAAAAAGCAAAATACTGCTATTTGGTGTCTTTTAGAGAAAATGTGGAGGTCAACCAAAAACCAACATGCAAAATATTGTCTTGGTTTTACTGTGGTGTTTGTAAGGTATTATCACTATACAAATAACAAGAATTAGGAGAAATTTAATGTCCTCCCATTCTTCTTTATGAATATGTGTAAAAGGAAGAAGTGAGAAGAAAATGTACCTCCATCAATCCCAGGGAGCAGGTAAAGAGGGAATGGGCTATTTTGGCAATGAATTAAAAGTATTACTTAAAAACATTGTGATCTTTTCAGATGGACCACTTGCCCACAACCCAAGCTGAATCAATTGGAAGAATAAGCAAGGTTATAGAATTTATCCTGCTAGACTTGACTCAGAATCTAGAATTGCAGAAAATCTTATTTGCTCTGTTTTTCATTACCTATTTGAACACAATGGCAGGTAACCTTCTCATCTCAGTTACCATTTCCATCAGACCAGCCTTGGGGTCTCCAAAGTACATCTTTCAGTTATATTTGTCTATTATAGATTGTTTATATTCTTTTTTCCATAGCACTGAAAATGATCTTTGACCTGATCTCTCAGAAAAACACCATCTCCTACAGTGGCTGCATGACCCAGTTCTTTGTTGAGCATTTCCTTGCTGGCACTGAGATCATCTTGTTAATGGTAATGGCCTTTGACCCCTAAATTGCCATATGTAAGCCTTTTCACTATATGACCCTTATGAGACTGTCTGTACGTAGTTTTCTGGTGGGGATGGCTGGGATTTTGGGGTTTATTCATGGAGAAATCAAGATTTTGTTCATGATCCAATTACCATTCTGTGGCCCCAATGAGATTGACCATTCACTGTGTTTAATCACTTTTTGTATGTTAGTGGGTTCCTATATTCTCATCTTGAGGTCCCTGAGGACTCATAGCTCAGAAGGGCATCACAAAGCCCTCTCTATCTGTGCCTCTCATGTCACTGTTGTCATCTTATTCTTTGTACCTTGTTCATTCGTGTATCTAAGACCTTTGACTTCCTTCTCTACTGACAAAGCTGTGACCGTGGATTTTACCCTAATAATTCCTATGTTCAACCCCTACTCTATAGCCTTAGAAATGCAAAAGTGAAAAATGACAGGAAGAAATTCTGGGATCAAATAATGAAGAAAGGTGGTTGATAAATATTGAGTAGAGTATTTAGGAAACAATTCTAGTAATATTTTATAGAAATGTATTCCCCTTTTGAATCGATTAAATGTGGAATATTCTTGATTTTTTTTAGGAACTCACATTGTGGGCAAGAATGACATACATTATACACAATTGACATAGTGCTTAGAATTCATGAAAATGTCAAGGGTCCATGAAATATTTCAATTTATTTAGAAATAAAATATAATTTTCATGTTTTTGATGGAGGAATCAGTCTATGAAGATAAATTAATAATACATCACAAAAGTCATATTTGTGACTGTTGTAGATATAAAATAGATCAACAGAAATATTGTGAACAGATTTTATATCCAAAAATACAGCTGGAGTGGAATTTTATTTTAAAAGAAGAAAACAACTTTCTATGAACTAGTTCAAGAATAATAGGGAAAGAAACTTCAAGAAGTACTTTCATCAAAATACACATTTTTCCTTTTACCTGCCTAAGTTTGAGAAATTTTTAAATGTTCTTCTACCATAAAGGTAAAATATTTTTCCAAGCTGTAATCCCAAGAAGAGAGCATTTGCATGCAAAGGTACTTTTTAAAAATTATATCACCACCATTCTTTGGAGTATAAAGCTGTCTGCAAAAAAAAGATTGGAAGCAGATTAGGCTGGAGCAAAAGAGACACAACTGATAAAGTTTGTAGAGTTAAGGCAGAAAATTGAAGTCTGATTTTAGACACTAAGGAAAGGTAGATTCTGAAAACAAAAGTGTTGTTCTAAGATATTACCAGTGATAGAAGAATGAGCTTGTGTCATGGAACTGTACAAAAATGATCACTACTCTGGATTATAAAAAAGAATTCATACAAGGGCATAATGAATTGCTAAGAGATTCAGAAACACATTCTTGGAGTCAGAGATTAAGAACTTTGTCTCTGGCATTAATTAGCCCTGTAAGCAAGTTGCTTCATCTCTGTCCATTCATTCCTTCATCTGTAAAAGGGAAATAACAATTCTTACTTCCTTAAACGGTGAGATGAAACTTACTACTGTTAGAAAAATGACAGCTGAAAAATAATGGAATTCACTGGAACATTGTACACCCTTCAAAGACATCAGCAGAACACTTAAGTTGACTTATTCTCCTTTTCAAGACCAGTTTTCCATTTTTCCCTATGGACCCTTCCCATTTCAATGCCTCCAGGAGCCCTTTACTCCATCAGTTAAGTTTTTTATGTAATTTCCATTTCTTCCTCATCAAAATAAGTGTACATATAGATAAGGTTGCAGGACCTGGGGAATTCTGGGGGCCTGGAGGGAGCCTCATCAGAATATCTTTGTTTGGAATAGCTCTAAAGTAGAATCCATAACTGTCTCCTTTTAAGTTTAAACATGCATAATAATACAAAGATGAGAAAAACAAGCAGGATATTCTTACCATCAATAAGCAACTATTCTTAAGGTTAGCATATATGCTTCCATTCTTTACTCAGTTCATTTTTCCTTTTATAAATATACAACATAATATATGTATATATTGCCCTTTTTAAATTAAAATGTAAAAAATTTTAAATAAAAGTCTCCTCTTCTCTTTTACTCATCTCTGCTAGGAATGAATTACTAATGAGAATTAAGTAGTATTCTTCCAATCCTTTAAAAAAATATCACCTGACTTCACATGCATACACACTGACTCACACATGCACACACATACAAAAATATTTTTATTTTTTATGGTTTCTTTTTCTATTAACCTTATCATGCTGGAATCAAAATTCAGCAACTTGTATGCTCACCATTTGTTTTACAGCTACATCTCTATTAATAAATAGCAATCCAGTTGATTTAACTACTGTACAGTTCCATCATATCTGCCAGTTTTTATTTAAGCATTGCCTATTGATAGATATCTAATTGCTTTCATTTTTTATTACAAGTAATTACATGGTGAATATTCTTGTATATGGCTCAGTGTAAATATGCATGAGGTTTTCTGTAACTAGATACCTAAAACAAGTAAAAATGGTATTTTATTTTATTTTTAGGAGATAATAGTAATTTTCTGTGATGACTGTGCTCCTTCCAGCAGTATGTGGGAGTATTTGCCACATCTCATTTTTCATAACAAACTGTATTATCTGTTGTTTCAATCTCTGACAAACTATTATGTAAAAATAGCAACTTATTGCTCCCATAATTGGTATTTTTCTGTTATTTTTGAGGTTGGGCATCTTTAAAAATATTCATATACACAGTGAGTTTCTTTTTCATGTATTTACCTATTCATCTATTGTTTGATTAGCTTTCTTCTCATTTGTAAGAGTGCTTTATGTATTCTGGTTTGAGTGATATCTATTTTCAAATAGCTTTCTTATGCAGTGACTGCTCCTTTAGCTTTGTTTATGACATCTTCTTGTCGTTCACAAAAGCTTTAATTATTAAATGGCCATATTTGTCAATCCATTTTGTTCTTTATGTCTCATTTCAGAAAATTTAGATCATGAATATATTAAGTACACTCTTCTAACAATTTTTAAAAAGGATTTTGTGCATATAGTATTTAAGGGGCCTAATTTTATTTTAAAACTCTTAAATGGTTTCACATTTTCTCATAGGACTGTGACCAAAGTCCTATCGGGGATACACGTTTTTCCTTGATATTACCACTATGTTTCCTCTTTTCCTGTACAAAAGATAAGTTTATTATTAATTATGAGAGTCTACACTGTTGCAGGGTGAAACCAGGAAAGGGATATGATCAGAGTTTGTAAAACAATGAAAAGGATAGGATGAATATGGGCATATATTTCAGAATCCAGAGCATTAGAATCCCTTGAAGTTTGAAACAGGAAGTGTTAGGAGAAATAAAAGGAAATGGCACTCTGCACTAGTGGCCAAAAAATAAACTATTCTATTCTGAGGGCAGTATATATTTCAAACCTCTTAGAGATGGAGAAGCAAAAGATTATCATAGAAAAGCCTGGAAAAGATGGGAAAAGATGATTTGCAGTTATAAAATAAGTCTTGGATTATTCCATTTAGAAAAATACAGTCAATTATTACCTACTTCATCATTTGTTATCCATCTATATTTCTTATGCTGTAAAGAGCTTTCACATGATATTTTTTCCTCTTCATTTCTCAGAGTATAAATGAATGGATGTAACATGGGTGTCAGAATACCATAAAACAAGAATGCCTTGTTTTAGTCTATGGATAATTAGATGATGGAGGCATATAGTAAATATACAAGGCACAAAAAACAAGGCAACAGCAATGAAGTGGGCCACACAGATGGAGAAAGCTTTGTATCTCCCCTCTGCTCTAGGACCTCAAGGTGTGCAGGACGACAATGTAGGAGGCAGCAACCATGAGGAAGTTCTACAGGCAGGTCACACCACTGTTGGGACCACCAGCAGGCCAATGACATATGTGTTGGTGTAGGTGAGCTCCAGTAAAGGGTACAAGTTATAGATGAAGTGATAGATCACATTGAGCCCACAGAAGGGCAACTAAAGGATTAGGAGAGGCTGAACCAATAAACGCAGGAAGTGTCCCAGACAAGCCAACCCACCAGCAGGGCATAGAGATGCCCAGTCATGATGGTCATGTAGAGAAGGAGCCTGCAGATGGCCATGTACCAGTCACAGGCCATTACTGTGAGCAGGATAATTTCAATGCCTCTGAAAAAATGGATTCCCAAAGTTGAGTCATGCAGGGTTCATAAGAGATAGCTCTTCCATCATACAAGGAGTCAGCAATAAGTTTAGGAGCTAGAAAGGAAGAGTAGCATGTGTCAATAAAGGACAGGTTGGCAAAGAAGAAATACATCACTGAGGTCATGGTGGGGTTGTATGTAATGATGACCACAAAGAGCATGTTGTCACATAGATGACAAGAAAGCCACAAAGAGAACTCTCTATATCACCGATTCTGTGAGAGGCCCATGGAAAATTCTGTGATTTTTGTGGTATTTCCATAGATCCCAAAGATACTGGGAGTGTGGTGATACAGTTTGTCTATAAAATTGAGAAAGCAACAAAATTCTAACAGAGTTAGTTTGTGTGTTGGCAGTGGGGGACACTGCAAAACTTTTTCAGTCACACCCACTTTCCTTTTTGGACCCTTCTCCTTCTTATCCCCTTCTATTCCAAAATTCAGAAATCCATTTATTCTGGTAACCACATTTTTCCTTCTTCACTTGGCTTGGTAATATACCTTTATTTAAAGTGTGCTATTCCCTCTGGTTTATAGGGTAGATTCAAAGCAAAAATGGTTGGTGAGCATCTGTAAATGATTCTATTAAATGATTATCTGTCTGTTCTCTCCATAAGGGAAGCTTCTGTTGGTAGGCAGAACATATCTCCTTTCTTACCCAGCTATAAATTATAAATTTATCTGGCAAAATACTCCTACCCACCATTTATTCTCCATTTATTTATTGTTTTAAGGAAACAAGTGTGCCTATATTATTTTGGGTGAAAGAAAAAACTGTCACTAACCCCACCAACCCATCCTTTTCTTACAAACATAGGTCCTCTTAAATTAGCTGAATCTTCCAAAATGTTTAAGATCTGATGCTCTGTATGATAAGAATTAAAGGAGAACCATTACATGTCAAGAGAAAAGAAGGCATACAAAAGTAAAAAGTGGAGGATAAAATATCTTTGCAGTGATAAGAAAGCTTCCTTCTTATCTTCTCTCCAAGCTTTACTACAAGAAGGCTAACACTGCTTCTGCAAGAGACAATCTTCAGAATATGATGCTATGGCCAAGAGCACACACTACAGTAGTAAGAGCCAACACCGATGTAGCACTTAATCTTTGCCCAGCACTCTCCTAACTTCTCGACATAGATCAGCTTGTTTAATCTACACATCATCCTCATGAGGTAGATTACTGTTTTTTCCCCATTTTTGAGGGTAAGAGAATGAGCCACACATTTACCTACCACTCAGCTTATAAGTTTAAGGACTGGAGCTTGAACCTAGACGGTTTGGCTCCAGAACCTGTATGCTTCACCTACTACACTACAACTTACACAGAGCCAGGTACTTTCTTGACCAATTTTTCACTGTGTAAAACTTCAATTTCTTTTTCTCTAAAATGAAGATAAGAGTACGGCTGCACCCTGAAGTTGCAGAAAAAAGTAAATGAAATGTGCATGCAAGTGTTTGCTCAGAGACTTGCAGTGATAAACTTTTAATAAATGCCATCTCTGATTCCCACTATAATCAACACCATGGGCAGGAAATTCCTCATGTGGTTAAAGGTGCCAAGGACCTAAATGCATGACTTTAGGACAAGATAAGCATTGATATGAGTTTAACTTTACGTTAAATATGAAGAATGTCCTGCTACTTATCCTTTTTCAGAAAACAAGAGGTTGCAGAAAATGTAATCTGTTTAAGTAATATACAGTGTAGCCAAATAATGAACGTTATGCTCTAAATTTAAAACGCTAAAATGATTCACCTCTGTGATTCAAACTTGTGGGAGTAAAAAGTAAATTAATTGTAAAAAGTAGCAAAGAAAGGGGGAAAGAAAGGAAGGCACCAGGAAACAAACCCGGGTCCTCTTATATGGGGCGGAGGCACCTAATCACTTGAGCCATCTCCATTCCCTGCTTTGTTGTGTTTCTCAGTGTGTTTTTCTTCTTGTGTCTCTTGTTGCATCATCTTGTTGCCTCAGCTTGTCATGCCTGCCCATCGTGCCTGCTTACTGTCTTCTTTAGGAGGCACCAGGGACTGAACCAGGGACCTGCCACAGGGTAGGTGGGAGGTCAAACCCTTGAACCACATCTGCTTCCCTACACTGCATTTTTATTTGAATTGTATTTAAATTTTATTCAACTAAAAATAATAGACTTTAGAAAACTTACATTGGCAGGATCTGATGATACTGACAGGTCACCAGGATTTTTTTTTCTATCTTAACATCCTGGAAAGGTGGACTTGGAAGGGTTCTTAAGACAACTTCAATCATCTCATCCCATAATTGACTGTTTCACATGAATAAACTTCTGGATGAAACTCTAAGTGAAGAAATGCATGTTCATGTCTTATAAATCCTTTAGGACACTAGCATGGCACATTCATGTTGAGAATGTTCTTGTTCCTAAGTCTAACCTTCTGATTAGATTTCATTCTACCCTGCAACCATTAAGAAATTCCAGGAAAAAAAAAAGATGTCTAGATTGTGAATAAGCAGGTCACCAATTGGAGATAAAAGTTAGGAAAGGAAGTTAGGAGATGTTCTCTTTTCTCCAACCACTCTTTCCTTTTCAGCTGCTGTGCATAAGATATGCCTGAGGAATAAGTCTTGCTTGCCTTTGGTGGGAAAACCAAAGCTCCAAAACAATCCAGAGCTGTTCTGAGTCAGCACTTTCTCTCCCATCACATCCAGTTGATAAGTCATAGCAGAATAACAATGTATGCTAAGGTACAATACCATAATGTTAAGAGCTCAGAACTAGAAATCACATCACTGTTTAACCATGGCCAAATTTGCTTATATAGAAATGCAATAATAATATCTTCCTCAAGGGGATTGTATGAGAGTCAGATGTGATACCACACTTAAAAAACAGACTATTATATAAAAAATGTTCATTATTTATTTGTTCTCACATCTCCTTTATGTCTTCCAAAACTTTTCAGGGACTCTCAACTTCACTATCATATTTTTTAGTGGATAGATCACGCAAACATAAAAATTTATGAGTTTTAGGGACTTGGGATACTGTATTGAACACTTCAAAATATGGCCTTACTTTTCTGCCAGTTTCTTCATTTTCCCAGAATCCAACTATCTGTTAAGAAATGAAGACCAGCTCATATATGAGTTGAAAAATTATTGCCAGGATCTGAGTATGGCAATACCAGACCTCTCAATTCTTATACAGAAGGTGACAATAGACAACTAAGAGTTTACTCTATGAGTAATGCCATTCTAAGTGTTACATGCATTATCTCATATAACCCCATGGCAATCTTGTAAAATATGGCCCTTCTTATCCCTTTTGTTCAGATTTGGGCTATAAGACAAAAAGAAGCTAAAGAAAATCCCCAAGGTCACATAGTTAGTAAGAAGAGCCAGCCCTAGGAGGTGCAATTTATTGTATTCCAAAGCTCTTCCTCTTAAGCAAGAAAAATAATTTAAAACAGAGAGCAGATTCTCTAGCCTGCTTTTGTCCATCCTCAGGTCATCATCAGTAGAATATTAGTTTTCACCAACCTAGATGCTTTCACATTTTTTTCTTCCTTAGTCCTCCTTATTACTCTGTGAAACAGATATTAGGGTTGTTTTTTAGGCTTGGGAAAGCTCATGCACCCATACCCCCCATGACAAGAATTTTCAGTACCCTGCATCCCAGAATTAGAGATCGTTTCTCAACCACAGGCATAATATGCTGTTAACATACCTCAGCCAGCACTCTGCCTTCTCTTGGTCAAAGATACCACATCCCTAAGGATGAACTTGGCTGGAGCTGCTAATTCTAACCCTCTGGGAAATGAAAGTTCAGAGTATCTTTAATTCCTCCTTATACCTGAGCAATAAACATTTAAATATATACCTGTAATCAAACATAAAAGTGTTTGTAAGGACAGACCCTGGGGATTCCTGGGCCTGGAATTATTTGTTTCTAAATTTTCAATCCATTTGAATTCAGACTCTGAGGAAACAAAAGAGCTATCTCCAGTCTTAGTACAGTGTTTCTAAAGAAAATTCTAAAAAATGCTGCTGACCCTTAGACCTGCTAATCCAGAGACACATTTATTTGTTACTAGGTTCATGGTACCTTTAGTTCCTAATCATTCTGCTTTAAAATAGTTTGCTATGTTCTGTTCTTTAAATCAGGTTAGCGCAACATTGAAGAGACTTTTATAATATACTTTATTTGATCACTAATAAAGCAAAACTGGCAAATGTGTAGCTCAGACCCTTAGGAAAAGATGTCCTTCAATGGCTAGTTTCTCCCCATAAATTTCCTTTAAAGCCTAAAGTTTTGGAAGTTCTGAATAAAGAAATTCTTAATTTCCTGGAATGCTTAGGCCCACATTCACAGGATGCTCTGAGCATTTTGAGCAAAATTAAACTCACTGCACAAAGATTTACTTTGTCTCCCTTAGCAATCATTTTCAAGTCATGAATTGGGGTAAAAGAATGCACACTTATTGTAAAAATGGTTAAACTTGTAAAGCAATAGTTCCTGAGGGGTTGTTGATTGCTAACTGCAAAGAGTTCTCTAGAAATAAGATGACATTTCATGGAATTAACTTGTTACTTCTTCCCCAAATGCATTCAGAAAGTTAGGCACATCCAGTCACTACTTTATTCATAGTTTTGCTCAGTGTTCAATGTACAAGTAAGTTATATTTAAACATGTGTCTACTATTACTTATCTTTTGAATAGAGACTGACATGCCCAGTTCTCCTAAAATAGAATTCATTTGAGTTATTATGGACACAGACCTAAGGTAAGAAAGTAAAACTTGTTTTTTAAAATCATTTTACTGATTATAAAAGGAAAAAGTTCACTTTCTAGGAAAAATAGGATCAGAAAACTGATAAAAGCAGAAAAAAAATTGCCCTTAATCCCATAAATCAGATAAGTGTTATTAATCTTTAATGCATTCACTTTGGGTGTTTTTCTATGTATATATGTCTTTTTATACAATTGAAATCATAACATATAACCTTACCAAATCTTGAATTTTCTACTCAGTATTTTATTGAAAACAACTTTCCATGTCCTAAAATCTACTTACAAATCACTTTAATGTACCTGATATTTCATAGACATGCATCATAATTCATTTAACTGCACCTACTTATGTAGACATTTGGGTTGAATTCCCTTTTCCACTGTTATTTTTTAAAATTGTGAAATATAACCAGTATACATAATTTTGGCCTTATTTTTTAGTAGAATAGATTTTAAGAGTAAAGAGTGAAGAAAAATTTATACTAACACATGCACTGGATAATATAACTCAAAAACATTTGCTAATATACCAATTAAAGTATTTCACTATTATGTTGCATTTGTTTGCTGGCTTATGAAATACAGGATATTTTTAGATGTCTAATTTTTTCCTAAGAATTACTTTATCATTAATTTTGCTTTTTATATAAAGCTGTGAATAAACATTTTTCTTTATTTTTAAACTCAATTTCTATGATAATGGTTTTCTATCACACTTGTTTTGATTACTTTTCTAGTGTGTCCCATGATTTCATGTAGTTGAATCCATCATTTTTGTCTTTTTATGACACTTTTTTTTGCTCAACATGTTCATTTCCATTGAGAAGTCAGATACATATTTATCCCTCTGATTTATTTATTTTTGAACAATTTTATGGTTTATTTTAACAATGTAATACACACAATTCTCTTTTTCATTGTATTTCTTTTTTGGTAGATTGACATGAAAGGAAGTCTTACTTTGTTTTGAAAAATGCCTATAAGTTAATGAAAATCTTTATTGCCCCCACTGAACTATTATTAATATTATTTTAAGTATTTTGTGAATTAATGTCTTTTGAGGAATTTATCATAAATACTTCTTATGGAACTTATCTAAGTTCATTAGTTTTATTAGTATTTTTAAACTCAGTATACTCTTTTTCTTTTCATTTATTTTTTATTTTTTAAAAGATACTTGGATTACATAAATGTTACAGAATATATATAGGGGGTTCCCATATGCCCTTCTCCCCACACCTTTCACATTTTCCCACATAAACAACATCTTTCATTAGTGTGGTACATTCATTGCAATTGTTGAAAACATTTTGAAACATTGCTATTAAGCATGGATTATAGTTTACATTGTAGCTTACACACTCTCCTACTTAATTCTGTAGGTTATGGCAAGATATATAATGGCCTGTATCTGTCATTGTAATGTCATTCAGGATGATTCAGGATGATTCCCCAGTCCTGAAAATGCCCCTGTTTTATAACTGCTCTACCCTCAGAATGTCCAGTGGCCACTGCCTCCACATTGAACATATAATTTCTTCCATTGCTAGAATCACAATAAGTCTACAGTACAATACTAGTAAGTCCATTTAGCCCATAGTTCATTCTCTAATTTTGAGGATTCTGGGATGGTGATGCCCACTCCAACTTTAATTGAGGGGGGCTTACCACATATGTCCAATGGTTTTGAATCTCTTCATTGCAGTTTTAGACACTCTCGTTTCCTTGATATGTTGGTTGAGGTTATCACCTAATGTTTATCTGTCTGTGTGACTGATTTTTGAATCAAATTTTATTTTCTAATATAATTGGTTGTTTTTCTAACTTCTTGAGTTGAACATTTAGTTCATTTGTTTTCTCCCTCAGTCCATTTATTTTCTTTCTAATGTTATAAGAACAAATATTTCATGGATAAAAATATTGATATGAGGTTTTCTCATTTTTGTTCTTTTACCAATAATTTAGAAGTTGTGGAAATCAATATTTTTAGCTTTAGGCTACAAATTCTGACCTAAGTACTAATGATATTCTTCATTTCATCTATACCTTTTGTTATTTTCTTACATTTTATATTTAAAAAGTTACACCTACTAAGTCTAAAGCCCATACACAACATCACATGGCCACCAATCAATTAAAACAAAATACAAAAAAAGTCTGTCTAATTCTGTTACATGGATTGGAAGACAGTGAGATGTCAATTATATCAAAAATGTTTTACATATTTCAATGCAATCCCAATAAAAATCCCAAGAGCCTTTGGCAGAAATAAAAAAGCCAATAATCAAATATATTTGGAAGTGTAAGGAACCCCAAATAGTAAAAAATGTCTTAAGCAGAACAAATTTGCAGGACACTCACTTCCTGACTTTAAAGCATATTACTTAGCTACAGTGGTAAAACCAAAATGGTACTGGCATAAGGACAAACAGATTGACCAATGGAACTAAATTAAGAACTCAGAAATTGACCCTCACATCTACAGTCAAGCAATTTTTGATAAGGGTGTTAAGCCCACCCAGCTGTACCAGAACAGTCTATTCAAAAAATGGTGCTGGGAGAACTGGATAACCATATCCAAAAGAAAGAAAGAAGACCTCTATCTCACACCTTATACAAAAATTAACTCAAAATGGATCAAGGACATAAATATAAAAACAGCAATCATAAAACTAGAATAAAATATAGTAAAACATCTTCAAGATCTTGTGGTAAGTGGTAGTTTTTAAACCTTATGCCCAAAGCATGAGCAACAAAAGAAAAAAATTAATAAATGGGATCTCCTCAAAATTGAACACTTTTGCACCTCAAAGGACTGTGTCAAAAGAGTGAAAAGGCAGCCGACTCAATGGGAGAAAATATTTGGCTATCACATATCTGATAAGGGTTTAATATCCATGATATATAAGGAGATAATACCACTCAATAATAAAAAGACAAAGTATCAGATAAAAAATGGGCAAAAGACTTGAAAAGACAATGGTCCAAACAAGAAATACAAATGGTTAAGAAACACATGAAATTATATTCAATACCACTAGCGATTAGGGAAATGCAAATCAAAACTACAATGAGATATCATTTCACATCTATTAGACTGGCCACTATTAAAAAGTCAGGAAACTATAAATGTTAGAAAGGATGTGGAGATTTAGGAATTCTTATTCACTGTTGGTGGGAACGTAGAATGGTGCAGCCACTGTGGAGGACTGTTTGGAAGTTCCTAAGGAATTTGAATAGAGACTTGCCATGGGACTCGACAATACCACTGCTAGGTATATACCCAGAAGAACTGAGAGGAGTGAAACGAATAGATATCTGCACACAGATCTTCATAACAGTGTTATTCACGATAGTCAAAAGTTGGAAACAACCCAGATGTCCATCAACTGATGAATGGATAAACAAATTGTGGAGTATACACAGGATGGACTATTATGCAGTGGTAAGAAGAAATAAAGTTGTAAAACATATGACAACATGGATGAACCTGGAGGACATTATGCTGAGTGAAGCAAGCCAGACACAAAAGGAAAACTACTGTGTGATTGCCCTATTATGAACTAAGTGTATTATGTGAAATATAAATATATTATTTGAAATATGAATATGAGTAGAATTGCATATATAAGACCACTTAGCCTTGAAGCTGAACAAATGTAAGTTAATACTACACAATGTTAATATCAAACAAAAAAGAAACATTATTCTAAGTGGAGGAGACCAGATACAGTGTACTGTATTTTGTATGATTCCATTTATATAAAATGTAAATATAAATCAATTCATAAAATGAAAGGAGATTAGTTGTTATGTAAGTATGATGAGGGATTCCTAAGGGGATTGTATTTTTTCTTTTTAGAGTAATGAAATTGTTCTAAAAATTTTAAGATGATGAATGTACAACATTGTGATTATACTAAAAGCCATTGGTTATACATTTTGCGTAGAATAGCCAGAAAAAGCAGCTATGCACAGCGGTGGAAGCATAGAGAGACTGAGAGGTGAGGAATTTTCTTGTTTGTCTGTTTTTTTAATTATCATTATTAATGAAATATATGAAAATGCTCTAATATTGATTGAAGTGATGACTGCACAACTATGTGATTATAGAAAATATCATTGATTGTACACCTTGGATGATTTGTATGCTTTATTAATGTGTATCAATAAAATTGTTTAAAAATAGTCTGTCTATTCTAAAGAATATGTGTCCTATAAATTATGGTGCATTTGTTTCCTTGCCTTAGATATATCTGTTTTCTGAACTGATCCAGACAAATTTCATAAATCCTTTAAGTTGAATTTGATTTGCAAGTCACTAAAATCAAAATATACAGAAGTTCCCCAAATCGCAAATGCTAGATTTTCAAGTAATGTGAGGAATATTTCATTGCCTCATGCTGCCTATTTTAATCCATTTGTAATAAACTTCTTTAGAGGTTTTAAAAAGAATCTATGATATTGTTATAAAATTTTGATTTGATGTAGCATAAATTCACAAATCTAATTGCTAGGGTATAATTTACTGCATCCTCAAAAATCCGCTATTTTCTTTGAATACAGAAATGTGAATACAGCATCTCAAATTAAATTGAACTCACCTAATATTTTATATTCACCTTAAACAAGTCAAAAATATCACAGAAAACAAATTATGCAAGTTAGCTTCATTATCATGAGCGACTAGAGCCGAGCAACAGGAGAATAGCACTCACAAATTCAAGTATCTAACCACTTTACAGGTCCTTTTTATTCTGTGGGAGAATGTACTGTGGCAGGAAGAGAATTCAGCCAAAGACGACTGCAGGAAAGGTACCTAGTTTAAGAGTCATAAAACCATGTGTATGTGTGCATGTTTGTGTATGTTGTTGGATGTCTGTGTAGAAGTGGGCTATGTGTTCAATATGTGACTAAAAATATGGCCCAACTTTAAGTCTGTTTTTCTGCTCAGATTTTCCATCATTCCTATAGGATACAACTTAGAATTTATTATTTTCTTGATTAAAATTTATATATCACCATTGTAATTCCTGTGCTAATTGCCTATATATCCATTATCTAAATGCCAAACTTGATTCATAGAACAAGTGAACACCATGAAACAATTCTTCCTTCTTTGTCTGACACAGAACATGGACATCTAGAAACTCCAGTTTGTCGTGTCTACAGTAATCTGCTCTCTCACTCTGGCAAGCAAGTTACTCATTGTAACCATTGTCACCAGCCCAGTCTTGGGCTCTCCCTTGTATTTTTTCCTGTCTGACTTGTCCTTACTATATGGTCATTATTTTTTCACCATGGTTCCCAAGATATTGGATTACCTGCTGAGAGTAAAAGTACCTCCTTCTGTGGTATATTACTCAAGATTTTGTGATGCATTTCTTTGGAGGAGTTGAAGTCATCCTGCTCACGTTAATGTCCTATGACCACTATATTGCCATCTGATGGCCCTGCACTACATGATCACTATGAAAGGGTGCATGTATGGCCTCCTGGTGGCCATGTCTTGTGCTGGAGGTTTTCTTCATTTTCTGATTCAAACCCTTTTTTTTTTTTTTTCTGGTTAGTCTTCTGTGGCCTCATTGTCATTGACCCAACCCATGCCCAAGACAACCACAATACATAGATCAATAGTGCACTTATAGGGTAACCTCTCCTCTGAACACAATAAGGCATAACCACAGCCACAGGTCATAGCTAATATCATCAAGAATTTTATATGACTATCATATTTGCCCTACCCAATTCTAATCCCAAAGCATGGCCAGAGACATAGCTTTTATTTTTTAATTGTGGAAACATATACACAACATATAATTTGTCATTTTAACAATTTCAAGTGGACCATTCAGTGGCATTAATTCCATTTACAATGCAGTGTTACCATCAGCATTACCCATTACCAAAATTTTTCAAAGCCCAAAACAGATAATCTGGAGCCATTAATCAATAACTCCACATTTCCCATTTCCCCAGCCCCTGGTAAACTCGAATTTCTGTCTGTATGATTTTGTTTATTCTAAGTATTTCATTAAACTGGAATCATACAATAATTGACCTTTGTGCCTGGCTTATTTCACTTAGTATAATGTTGTCAATGTTCATACATGTTGTTGCATGTATCAGAACATTTTTTATGGTAGAATAATGTTCCATTGTAAATATTTAACACATTTCTTTCAATATTTATCTACTGATGGACTCTTGAGTTATTTCCATTTGATGGCTATTGTGAATAATGCTGCTATGAATATTGGTATATAACTATCTCTTTGAATCCCTACTTTCTTTTTTTTTCCTGCATAAAAACTGTTGTCATATATGTCATTTTAAATCTTTTCTGCCTTCTGCCACCTGTCTTTTCACCCTCCTGATAATGTCCCTTGATGCATAGAAGATTGTAATTCTGATGACATCCACTGACCTATTTTTTTATTTTATTGTTCATGTTTTCGGGGCCATGTGTAAGAAACCATTGCCAAATACCAGGTCCTGAAGACTTTTTCTTGTTTTCTTCTAGTAGTTTTATGGTTTTAGCTCTTATATTTTTATCATTGATCCATTTTGAATTAATTTTTGTTTATGGTATGAGGTCAGGGTCAAATTTCATTTTCTGAGTGAGGATATCCAGTTGTCCAAGCACCATTTTTGGAAGGAAATATCTTTTCCCCGATTGAGTGGACTCATCAGCTTTGCAAAAATTCCATTGGCCCTAGATGTCAGTTTTTCTCTGGACTCTTGATTTTATTCCAATGGCCAATGTATCATCCTTATATCAGTATGACATTCTTCTGATTACTGTAGTTTGTAGTAAGTTGAAATGCCAATGTGTGAGTAGTCCTAATTTGTTCCAAATTTTAACATTGTTTGACTATTTGTAGCCCCTTATGAATCCATATGATTTGAGAGTTGATCTAATCCTCCAAGTAGTTTCCTGAATTCATTTACTAGGTTTAGTAACCCCTTGTGGAGTATTTGAATTTTTTAATAGGCTCTTGGAAATTCCATGTGTATAAAGGGACTTTATAAGCCCATAGGCATCTCCAAGGCAACTAACATGCTCAGAAAGACGTAGGAAAAAACCTTGAACTACAACCCAGGACTGTTTATTGTCTCTGTGCACAGCTGGCTGAGCAGTGAAGGAGTGGCCTAGTACAGAGCCAATCTGCAAAGAATACAAGTGGTATGATTTTTTTTCTTTTGTTGTTGTATTTTGTATTATGGGGTCCAAGAAGTAGAAGAAAGGGAGAAATGGGCAGAAAAATATTTGTAGATATAATAGCCATCCATATCCCAAATTTGATGAAAAACATGGATGTACACAGCTTAAAAGTTCAACAAACTCCAAATGGGATAAACTCAAAGAGAACAACACTGAGACACATTATAGTTAAACCTTGAATGCAAAAAACAAAGACAGAATCTTGAATGCTGACATCAATAAAAGGAAGAAAACTGGAAAATTCACATATATGTACAAATTACACAATGCACTCCTAGTGATTGGGTCAAAAAGGAATCACAAGTAAAATAATAAAGTTCTTAAAGATGAAAGAAAATGAAAACATAAAAACCCAAAAACATAGGGGATTCAACAGTGGCAGTTCTCAGAGGGAAGTTAATAGCTGTAAATACCTATATTGAAAAAGAATAATGTAATAAATAAATAACCTATCTTCACAACTCAAAGAAATTGAAAAGAGGAGCAAACTAAACCCACGGTTAGCAGAAGCAGTGCTAAGACAGTCTTGCACTAAAACTAAAGATCCATCTGAGGTGGAAGTTCAGGATTCTCTCAGGTATTTCTGAGCATGTGTATTGCCCTGGAGATGCGCATGGCCTTGCAAAGTCCCTCCATGTACATGGACATAACCAGTACCCCAGTTTCCCCAGAAAATTCTCTGCAGCTTTTCCTCCCAGACCCTAGGTGATCTATTTCATGCCTCAACCATGTAATTTTTTGCCCCAAGTGATTGCTACTTGATGTTTTCTTTCAGTGTTTAAGCTGCCATGCCTCCTACTTCTCTGGCCAGAGCAAGTTCTGAGACAAGTGAGACAGAGATAAGCATCTTGGATCAGTTGCTCATCAACATATGGCACCAGACAAGATAGTATAGTCATAACTACACTTCAATCTGTGAATAATGGGGGCACTTTTGCTTATCCAGGTCCAGGAATCCACACTGAGAGTAAGAGCTGCTGCCGCACCTCACCAGGAAGTGGTTGAGAGTAGACCAATTAAAAGCATCAAAAGTGTTTCCCATCATTTTAATTGACCTTTTCTTTGATTCAACATTGACTTGGTTTGTGAAAACCTCTGACTATTTTCCAGAGTCCTTAGACAGTTGCTTCTGCCAGTTTTTGCTTGTTTTTTTAATGTTTCTGTGGAAGGACAGAATTTTGGAACTTCTTCCTCATCCATCCTGCTGAAGTCTCTCCAAGCAAATGGACACTATTTGTGGCAGTGCTTGTACACTCCCTAGCAAAGAAACAAAACAATAGTTGAGCACAATCTGAACATTGAGGAATCTAAATGAACTAGACACAGAACAGTGTTTATTAAATCCATGTTTCTCCCAAATATGAAGCAGATAAAAACTACCCAAATTTTCTTATTCAAACCAGTTTTGTATGAGTGTCTGTGACCTGTAGGCTAAGAATAATTGTGGAAACAATAATATGAAAACTTCTCTTAATCACTGTGTATATAACTTAACTACCTTTACATAATGACAGCATTTTATATATACCCAGTGTTAATGACAGTCCCTAATATTTTCTAAGATCTCTCTCTCTATATTGTGTAGTAATAAATAATGAAATATAGAATGGCCTCCATGAAAATGCTGAACTTCAGGCATCAATAGAAACTTCATTTGTGTCCTCTTCAGTCCAGAATTTGTAAAGAGCTGCTGAAACCACCATCCCAAAAATGTAGTTGTAGTTTACATTCAGGTCTCACATGGTGGACTGAGTTTTAGTCTTCATGGAATTTCAGTGTCTTCTTGAATCCTTGCATAGCTACCATGTTGGAAAACTGAATTCAGCGTTTTTGAATTCAAAGTATTGAAAAGTATTGAAAGAAT
>JAQZBX010007483.1:29071-50548 GCA_029593785.1 Cabassous unicinctus
AATTGAAAAAGGAAAGAAAAATAAAGGAAAGAAAGAAAAGTTCTTTTTAGTCTTATGTAACTATAACAGACTCAGTCTTGACATTTGTTGAACAGGTCATTTTAACACAGAGAAAAAAATAATTTACTTGGGTATATATTCACCATTTTCAATAGCTGACAATTAAAAGAGCAATTTCACCTGAATTGGTTACATTTGTGCTAAAAAGGAAAATAGAATTATCTCATGTGCCCTCTGTAATATTTCCATCAAGTTAAGTGAAAATTCAGGGAAATTTCATGCCCCATGTAATGTTGTTTTTAAAATGTGAGTGGGGATATCTCCTAAACATATAAATTCCATTTGACATATGTAACTATTAACATTGTGATTGTTTTAGGGGAATCTGTCACTTTCATATGCACACTCAATATTAAATTGTTTCAGGAACAAATGTGAAATTGGAATATATTAAGGTACACGCAAGGCTTAGAGTTGCTGAATAGATGTTGCGCTATTGCAAAAATAGTTTGTAGGCATTTTAGGAGGAATAACTGAATCTCTATCCGAGTCTGTGTGTATATGTGTATATGAACTCATTTGGCAAAGAAAAATAATAGATCACAGAATAGATGTGACAAAGGTATAAAATTGCCTGGCAATTTTATTTTTAATGCAGTTGACTTTTAAAAGAATGTAATGTTTGTGCACATGATAAATATTCATACTACATGATATTATAGTGAAAAATATTTATAATTGATTAAATTTGTGCCAAATACTAGACGGAGTGCATTCACTCTAATTTGGGAGACTTTAGATATGGAGAAAAAGTATGGAAGTATGTGGATTAAGCCTGGTTTTCTCATATGTCAACATTTATAATAGCACCCATTTTGGGGGGTGTCTCTTCTCCTTCTTCTGCAACTAAAATAGGGATTCTATCCCCAGCGTATTCCAGTTTCTGCAATTAAGGTAGTCACATGTTATTCCATGTTGCTAACCCAGTTGCAGGGTAAGAGGACAGGGGAGTGAATCTTTGTTTTGCTAGTTTAGTCTCAGTCTTAGGTACTCTGTTCTTTGGTCAGGTTCATAGGGACTTCTCAGGGGTTCTGTCCTTTCTCATCTGCTTCTGAGAAGCCTCTTCATGGTCTCCAGGTAAGAAGAGGTTATAATCCTATGGCAAGGGAAAGTGGGATTATTCATAAGGACCCAAGATTCAAGGTTCCAAAGTGCCTAGATGCCCCATCCCAAGTCTTGGGGTTCCTCTCATTCCCTATCAATGATGTACTTCAGTGTAAAAGATTTCCCAGGGCCATGAAACCAAATGATTTTCTACTCTTATTGTGGTCAAATGATGATTAATCCCATGAAGAACCTCAGGAAATTGACATAGAACGCACTTCTCAGAAAAATCCCATCTCAAGGTTGAGGAGATTGGGGGTATTTCTATACCAATTTCTATAATTCTTTTCTTGAGGGCTGCTAAGAAGTGTTTTTTTCTCCCAGAGCTTCTAGTTTGCAGTAAGTGACAGAAGTGCTGACTAGCAGGGCTTTAGATCAAACTTTCATGCAAAGAAATATAGCTACTGGAACTTATAATTCAGTCTGTGCACAATAAAACAGAAAAGCCCAAGAGATATGGCTAATGTGCCACTTGAAATTCATAGATTCTATTTAGAAGTACGGCATCAATGCTTCTAGGCTTCTTTCCTGGGGTCCACTCCTCTCTCTTATAACATTTTTCCCATCAAATGCTTTAATTCCCCCACCCCCTTCTTTCTAAACCTCCATTTCTATAAACTTCCCATCCTTCTAGCAGCTGATACACTGATTGCTATTTCACAGGAAAATAGGAGCAGTCTCACAATCACTGTCTTAACCACCTGCCTCCCACATACAGTTAATCTATAAGACCATTTCTCAATTCTTTCTCAGATTCATCCCATTGGAACAGGTAGCAATGCTCCTGTTTAATTATGATACCTCTTCTTATGATAAGAAATATTACTTCATCATTTTTGCCTTTATTTTGTTATCAATGTTTAACTTTAAACCAAATTGACACAGCCTTAAAGTCCAGGACCAGAAAACAGAAATACCACCTTCAGCAGTATTCTCCATTGCTCCTCAGTTTTCTTTCAACATCACCCAGTCTATTTGTCTCACTCTAAACTCTCCCAATTATTATGTTGTTTCTCTTTCCATCATTGTTTGCTTGCTGATTGGTCCTCCTTCTTAAATTACCATCTCATTAAACTGTATGGATATTCAAATACTGACTAGAGCTGTGTTCAAATAGTCTACTGATACTGGGAAGCCCTACTAATTTGCTGGCTCCAGAAGTAAAGAAGAGGAGAGAGAGTGTTATTTCATTTGAGTAAAAGAAGCTCTCATTTGACCAGTTTCTTTCCTTTCTGAGTGAGATAAACAATCAGAGTTGTTGATGACTCTTCCCTTTCATGTGTAAGATGGTGACCTTTCAGCTGCTTCTTCTATGGACAGAATTCCAACTAGACAGACTGATAAAAAATCTGTCCCAAATGAACACATGACTCAGCAGACCAGTAAAAATTCTTATTCCTTGTTCAAAGAAGTTATTTTCCTGGCACATACATGATGTGTAAGTGCCCATCCCCACTAGTAATCATTTACTTAGACAAAGGAAAGGGCTGTCTTCAAAATACCCATGGAGAGAAACAGATTGTGATCATGGAAGACAATAACAAATGAGTAAAATTGTTAACCATTGAGAATAGAACAGAAGCTGTTCCTTCTTTTTTCTGTCCTTGAACACTCAGGATGTATTAGCTTTATTTAAAGGTAAAGATTAATAACAAAGAAGTTTCATGTCCAGCAAGGTTGCAGCAAGCTCTTCATTACCTCAGAAGCTGAAGGAGAGAACATAGTAGTGGATCACCCTTCCCTTGTGTCTTCATACATGGATACTTGGCTGAGTGTGATTTTCTCAATGGCTACTGAATGACACATAGTTTATATTCCACATGATTCTGTCTCTGAGGGGTAGAGAGAAAAGTTATATTCTGACAAATGCATCATGAGAGTCTTTCATCTAGGAACTCATACAGAAGGAAGTGGATATATACATGCAGTTTAAATCACCCAATCTTTGGTAACTGGGAATCCTGCCAACTCTGTCCCCACAGCCAGTCACTAAAGAAATATTGTGCTTTCTTAGGTGGTAGGCATCTAACCTTAAAAACTGACATTTCCATCCTCAGAGCAAATATTTCATTTAGGCAACTCATGTTTTCTGAGAGAAATCTCTTCTGAACACTGACTTATGCTCAAAACAGGCCACACATCCTGGTCCATTTTCATCATAATGAGCAACAAACCCTATGAACAATGCTGTGTGTTGGTGGAGGGTTGTTGTATGGGAATTCCACACATGTATATGATTATTTTGGAATTTCACAAATTTTCTCATAAAAACATATATAGATGAAGCTAAATTTTTTAACAAAAAATAGAAAAAAGACACTTTAAAAAAAGTATGAAGATTTCCAAATCACCTTAACCCAGATTCATTCTAAAGCAAAGCCATAGGCATATCTTAAACCCAAGCTCAAATGCATTTCTAAAACTGGCCTCTAAAAATGTTTGTGGATGCCAAGTGGGAGTAAATGATAGACTTTGGCTGATACTCTGGCAAAGCTTACAACAGGGTCAATTACAAATCCTGTGAAGAATTCAGAGATCATTTCATTTCCAAATACTGCACTTAGTGAGAGTGTATTTAAACTTCTCTGTACTGTTAACGAAGAAAAATTTGCAAAGAAGCATCTGTAAGCAAATGACAGCAGCAGAGCAATGTAATGAAAAAAGTTGAAGATTTGTTTGGAAGACTGCTCCTAAGCTTAATGTGTTTCTGGAAAACCAGAGTCAGAAAGAGAGCTTGAATCAGGGATAAAAGGAATTCTCTCCAGACTGCTCATAGATATTTTTTTGGGAAAAAATCATGGATGAGTTGTTTTGAGAAAACTATGTCCAGTAGAGTGAATTTGATTCACTTGTATATTTTATAGGTCTAATACTGATGTGAAGATGGTGTAGTTCTCCTTCTTTGTAATTGTATTAGTCAGCCAAAGGGGTGCTAATGTGAAATACCAGAAATGGGTTGGTCTTTATAAAGGGTATTTATTTGGGGTACAAGTCCACAGATACCAGGCCATAAAGCGTTAAGTTTCTTCTCTCACCAAAGTCCATTGCCACGTGTTGGAGCAAGACAGCTATTGACGTTTGCCAGGGTTCGGGCTTCTTCGGGTCCTCTCTTCCCAGGGCTGTGTTTCTCTTCGGACTTAGCTACTCTGGTTCCTTCACAAGGTCAGCTGTAGACTATCAGGAGAACAGCTCTCTTCTCTTCTCCTGGGGCCTTCTCTCCAACATCAAAATTCCAGCATCAAAACTGCTTCTCAAAAAATGACTCCCTCTGTCCTTTGCCTTGCCTTTTATATTCGATTCTACCACCCACCAAGGGGTGAGGCTCAACGCCCTACTGATGTGACCCAGTCAATGGCTTAATCATAACTTAATCATGCCCAGATTAACAGATCAGTTTACAAGCATGATCAAATTATATTTTTGGAATTCATAATTACATCAAATTGCCCAAGGGCTACAATAATTAAGATTGTATATATTTCTGAGATGTGAAAAATACATATAGTTGGAAAAACTATAAATATATAATACATAAAGAGAAATATGATGATGATAGATAGATAGATAGATAGATAGATAGATAGATAGATAGATAGATAGATAGATTGATTGATTTATACTTCCCCTGGATGCCAAGAAAGTGAATAGAATTGAATCATAGGGATATAGAAGTTTCTTAACTTAACATATCTCATTTTCTGAGTAAGTACAGACCAAAAGTGGGAACCAAAATAAACTAAAATGTCAAAGATTGTGAGAGATATCTAGAGAGATAATTCAAATGTCCTATTCATTATATTTTAATTTGCAATTTGTTTTTAGAAATGCATTTATTTTAAGCTCATGGATTCTATTTGTGGCTGCTGTATGTGCCCTGAGTAGAACAAAGCAACATCTGAGCTCATTCTAAAAATTCAGGAATCCATAAGCAGCTAGATCCAAGTCAGTGATAAGTCAAGCTATTTCCCCAAATGTCAATCAGATTAACTTCATTTAACCCACTGATTTTCATTGAAATGATTTTGTAGTTATTCAGTGACACAGCAATATGCAAATGTCAATGGAAACATTATTTGCATTGTTGCAGTCCAGTCACTAAGAACGACTGAATTTGCCTTTACAACATTGTGAGTAATATTTATGACTCACCAAGAAAACTGAATCTGTATACTTCTGTTTAAAATGGTTTGAATTTTCTTTCATTTTATCAGGACTTCCACGATCCCAAATTGAAGTTAGAATTTGTGAGTTAATGCTATGCAAACTGATGAGCCACATAATCTCTATCTATTAGAGCCATAGATAGAAGGAAAACAACTCAGGGACTTAGCTATTTTGAAAACTAAAGACATTTTTCTTGGCCTTTATTGAAGCTGAGAGGCCTGTAATTCTGACTTGCATCCAGAAATTTGTATGGAAAAATATGTAATTACGTTTTTTTGGCAGGCGATGGGAAAGAGAAAAAAAAAAGAGGAGAAAGTATAAAATATATTTTTTTCTTTGTAACAATATATGTATTCATTCATGAAAACCCCTTTACAAATTATTTTAAAAAATAACACATTCTTATATATATACAATATTTTCACCATTAGCAGTGGAAAGTCAAATCCATCTTAACTGACTAAAGTTATGCTAAAGGGAGAACTGGTACTGCTTTAGGCAATCCTAACATTTGTCTTGTCAACAGAAAATACAGAGAGACTTCATGCTTCATTTAAATTCATTTGTGGAAAGTAAGTAAGGAAAAATATCTAATCTGGAACATTATTCTGTACGTGAGGAAGGCCAATTGTTCATAAAATTCATTTAAGAAATATTGAGAGCTTTTCAAGAGACATTTCATCACTTACAGTTTCACATACAAGATGAATTGTTAGGAAGAGTGAGCATGAAATAAAGGGTTCTGTTGAGCCAGACATAACATCCAGGATTATTGAGTAGATGATGCTTGATGAGCTGTTAAATTTTTTCTTGGCATTTTGAAGAAAAAATATCAATCTGCAGATTTGTCTTTTAGAGTGCATGTACATTCATTTGAAAGAAAGGAATACTAGAGCATATAAGAAAGCTGACATAGAATAAAGTTTGGCATTTTCATGTCTGATTACACAGATGACGTTTGAAATAATATTTTTTCATGTATTCATAAATATTCATGCTAAAAGAAAGTGTAAAAAATAATATTGATGAAATTTGGCCAAAAAGGGAAAGAAAGCAAAAACTGCAATCTGGTGACTTTTAGAGAAAGTTTGGTATTCAACCATGTATCAACATTCCTAATAATGCTTTGCTTTTGCTGTGGTGTATGCAAGGTCTTTTCTCTATTTAAATGGCAAGAGTTTTGAGAACTTTAAACTCTTTCCATTGTTCTTTAAAACTTTTTGTAAAATGTCAGAAGTGAGGAGAAAGTGTAGCTCCATCAATCCAAGACTCTAGGATAAAAAAGAGTATAGAATATATTGATATTTAATTAAAAATATCATCTCTCTGGAATATTGTGATCTTTACAGGTGGATGACATACCCATAGTCCAAGCAGAGTCGATGGAAAAAATAAGCAATGTGACAGAATTCATTTTGCTGGGTCTGACCCAGAATCCAGAATTGCAGGAAATCTTATTTGTTCTATTTTCATCACCTATTTGATCACATTGACAGGTAACATGCTCATGTCAGGCACAATCTTCATCAGCCCAGCCCTGGGTTCTCCCGTGTACTTTTTCTGTCCTATTTGATTATTATTGATGGTTTATACTCTTCTTCCATTGAACCCAAAATAATCTTTGACTTGATCTCTCAGAAAAACCTCATCTCCTGCAGTGGCTCAATGACTCAAATTTTCATTGAGCATTTCTTTGCTGGAACTGAGATCATCTTGTTAATGGTCATGGCCTATGACCCCTATGTAGCCATCTGTAAGCCTTTGCACTTTATGACCATCATGAGCTGGCCTCCATGCAGTTTCCTGTTGGGGATGGCTGGGATTTGGGGTTTATTGATAGCTGGATCCAGATTTTATTCATGACCCAGTTACCATTCTGTAGCCTTAATGTCATTGACCATTTTATGTGTGATTTGATACTTTTCCTGGAGCTGGCCTACATGGACACTCATACTTTGGGGCCCCCGATTGCTGCCAATAGTGGGTCACTGTGCTCATTTTCTGTATATTAGTGGCCTCCTATGCCATCATCCTGCACTCCCTCAGGACTGATAGCTCAGAAGGGCATCACAAAGCCCTCTCTACCTGTGCCTCTCACATTACTCTCATCAACTTATTCTTTATACCCTGTTCATTCCTATATTTGAGATCCATGACTTCCTTCCCTGCTGACAAAGTTGGTTTTTACCCTAATAACTCCTATGTTGAACCCTTTAATCTGTACCCTCAGAAATGCAGAAATGAAAAATGTCATGAAGAAGCTTTGGAATCAAATAATGAAAACCAATGATCAGTAAATCTGTGATTGGAGTATTTAGGCAAATAATTCTAGTAATATTTTACAGAAGTTTAATCTCCTTCTCAAGTGATTAAACTCCAGAAAGTCTTGACCTTATCTGGATCTAGTGCTCTAGGAACTCTCATATCTGGCAGGCTGACATCCATTATGCACATTAGACAGTGCCTAAATTCCATGGCAATTTCAAGGGCCTATAAAATGTTTTAATTTATTTTCAAATGGAATATAACTTGTAATGTTTTTATGAATGAATTGGGCCCAAGAAAACAACCTACATAGCACCAACAAATGTCATAATGCATCCATGATTGTGTGTATAAAACAGATCAACATAAATATTTTGATCAATTTTTATACCAAAATTTACAGCTGGACTTGAATTTTATTTTAATATATTAAACAATTTTATATGAAATAAGTTTAGAATAATAGAGAAAGAAATTTCAAGTAATTTCATCCATATATACTGTTTTCCTTTTACCTGCCTAATTTTGAGTTTTAAATGTTCTCCCACCATAGTTGTAGAATACTTTTACATATTATAATCTAAAGAAGAGAGTATTTGCATGCAAAGATACTTTTCAAAAATGATGTCTTCACCCTACAATTGTCTGCAAAAAGAATTGGGAGAAGATTAGACTGGAGTAAAAGAAATACAACTGATAAAGTCTATAGAGTTAAGGCAGAAAATTTCTCCATATTAAAGTCTGATTTAAACACCAAGGAAAAGTAGAATAGGAAAACAATATAGTTGTTAAAAGATATTACCAGTGATGTAAGAACAAGTTTTCATCATATCACTGAACAACAATGATAACTCTGGATTATAGAAAAGAATCCCTACCAGAAACATAACGAAATACCAAGAGATTCAGAAAACAGATTCTTTGACTCAGAGATTAAGAACTTTGGATCAAATTGGATTGAATTTTCTTCTTGTTTCCGGCATTAATTAACCTTGTAAGCAAATTGCTTCATTTTTCTCCACCTGTTCCTTCATTTGTAAAAGGGACATAACATTCCTTACTTCCTTAAATAGTGAGAAGTACATGATTATTTTTGGGAAAATGACTAAGCTGAAAAATTATGGAAGTTGTTGGAACACTGTACATCCTTCAGAGATGTCAGTAGAGCACTTAATTTGCCTTATCCTTCTTTTCAAGGTCAGTTTTCCATTGTTCCCTATGGACACATCCCATCACATCATGTCCAGGAGCACTTTACTCAAGGAATCATTACCTTTTTCTTTTAATTTCCATCTCTCCTTCATCAACCTAAGTGTAATGTAGATAAGGGTGTAAGGCCTGGGGAATTCCAGGGGCTTAGAGGGAGTCCTCATCAGAATACCTTTGTTTAGAGTATCTCTAAAGAAGAATCCACAACAATCTCACTTTTAAGTTTAAAAATAAACAATAATAAAAAGAAGATAAAAATGTCATCTGTGAGCCATTTCTGTACTCTTCTATCACCTGACTGTTCTGGCCTGAGAGAGATCTTGCTGCAGGGTGGGATTAAGAAGTTGGAATGCTCTGTATTCATGACCTTTCTGGTTTCATCAGCAGACTGCTATTTGACCGTTCAAAATGAATGTGAAGACTGTATGTACTTGTAAAGGCTATATAAGACAATGTTAAATGAAGGAAAATTAGAGCCTCCAAGAATATCCCACACCAATTACAGTTTTGTGAATATCAGATAAATCCATTGATAGAGACTAGGTAGGACTAGGAAAGAGGGGAATAATTGTGCTTGGAATGCTATGGTTATCAAGTTTATTGATTGGTTAATTATTTTCAAATAATGACTTTCTTTTGTAAAAGAGATAAGTGATCCCTATGCAGATGCTAATTTTTAAAAAGTCCAAAAAAGCAAAAAAAATCCTGGAAGATCCCACCACACAGAAACAGCATCACTGAAATGTTACTGCTCTCCTCGCCATCACATGCAGCACATCTTCCGTGTTTCAATTTAGAGTCGTGCTCTTTAAGAAGGAGGATGCTGGGAGAGCTTGGGCAGGTGACCAGCCAGCCAGAATGCAGAGAGGATTTCAGACACACGGGGCTGCCAGAAAGGCAGCGTGCCAGGGGCCAAAGGTGAGGTGGCAATCCCTGAGTGTGAAGACCTATCTTTGCAGAATTACAGTTCCTAATTAGGAAAGGAGGTTTGCAAAAGGGGACAATTCAGCATTCCAAAGCAGGCTTGTTTGCCATTCCTGCAAACTTTGCAGTGTTGCAGGAGTTTCTCCCGTTTTTTGTGTTTCTTTTTAATTTTTTTATTTTTTAAAAGCTACTAGATTACATTAGTGTTACACAAAAAATATAGGGATTACCATATAACCCATTTCCCACACCTCCCACAACCTCCCATATAAACACCCTTCATTAATGTGGCACATTCATTGCAATTGATAAACACATCCTAGGGCTTTGCCATTAAGCATCCACCATAGTTCACATTGTAGACCACACTCTCTCCCACACAGTTCTGCATGTTATGTGATGATATAAAATGACCCATATCTGTCATTGCAATGTCACTCAGGATGATTACCAAGTCCCAGAAAAGCCCCTGTGTTACAAATGTTTTTCTCTCTCCTTATTCCCAGAACCTCCAGTGGCTACTGGCTCCACATCTGTCCCTATACTTAAACCTATACTTGGTGCTGGAGTTTGTAGGTGTATGTCCAGAGACTCAAGTCTTTGGGCTGTCCATGTGCCAGCTTTGCCCAGAACCTCAGTGGGGCTGCAACACCGACTCAACATCTCATTGGACTCACCCAGGACAACTGGCAAGGAGAAGATGATGGACAATGGCCATCCCAGGGAACATAGGGAGTCTGCTCCTGCAGGCAGGATATTCCCATCCATTTTCTCCATGGGGTATAAGCCCCCATTTCCCCCAGTTTTAAATGGAAAATGTAAAGACAAAAGGATGCAGGAGTCCAGCTACTTCTTGGTGGGGTTTGCAAAAGAGACCACACAAGATTGTAGAGCCCCTCAAAACTGGGAGACCCTTAAGAATTCTAGCCCAGTTCCCCTGGTATGTAACAGGGGAAACTGAGGCCTAGAGAGGGGAAAGGTGTGTATTACAATTCAGACTCGAGAACTGGTGATCTTCCCCCTTCCCTCATTGTGACATGACTGAGGATGAATATCTCCATTCCTTTATTTATTTATTTATTTATTTATTTATTTATTTATTTATTTATTTATATTATTTTAAAGGAGACTGTGTGATATGAAGGAGGAAGGTGGTCTTGACAGGGATGTCAGACAGACAGCCAAGCTCCCAAGAGAGCCCCATGGGGGCTGCCAGGACCTCTCTGGGTTACCTCCAGTGGCAGCTATCGAAGTTTGTGGAACAGGGACTAGAGGAACTAATCTGGTTGGTTAACTTTTGGTTTTAGCATCACATGCCCTGCCAAGAGCCCCAGCTGGGGAGGGGAACTCCCAGACCTCAGTCCCAACTGGCATAGCCTGTCCGGGAAAGTCCCTGACTCGGCCCCAGTGTGTGTCCAGGAGCCAGGCCAATGGGGAGATCCAAGGATGCTGTGGCGGCTGATCCATTGTGGTCTCACTGACCCCTGGCCTGTCTCCTGTCACACATACATCTCTTCCCTCTTGGCACCCCTCATCGATACACCTACAGGCTGGTGCCCCATTTGTCAGAATTGCATTCTCCTCCATTTAAAAAAGTATTCAGAGAGAACAGGCTGAAACAGACCCAAAATAGATCTTCTAGGGTTTAGGACAGCAGGGGAAGACTGTACACCACCCAGAGGAGAGAGGAACAAAAGAGAGAAATCACAATGACAGAACAAGAACCATGAGTTTTAATCAGCAGCAGCGGCTACTGCCGGCACCCTCCCCCACACTCTTTGGAATTCTCGGGCCTCTGGGCCTGCGACTACAGAAAAAGGGGCCTCCAGGGATCTACCACTCCTGGAAAGGGGAGAGAGAGGGACACAGCCTTAGGCTGACTCAGGTTCTGACCCGCAAATTTGGGCTGCAGAGTCCCACAGACCCTTCCACATGGCAGTTTGCCCTGGGAGCCTAGGAAGGACTGGAGAAATCCGACCCTCGCAATCTCCCTCTCTTCTAGCCTGGACTAATTGTTGAGGACTCCACAGGAGAGGGGAGAGAGAGCCTGGGGCTGACCCTGCTTTTGACTCCCAGGTTTGGTCTGCCCTGTCCGGAGAGCCAGTCCAGGCTGGGTGGGGCTGCGCCATTGTTTGCCTTGGAGCCTGCAAGGGGCTAAAGATATACAAACCTCCCAATCTCCTTCACTACGAACAGGGACTGATTGTCGAGGATTCAGAGGAGGGGAAATATTTCCCAGCTGGGAAAAGGAAGGGGCCTGCCAGAGAAGACTGGTGATCTGTCTCCGAAAGTTTAAATTACAAGACTCTTAGTCCCCAGACAGGAAGCTCTATCACATTGATCTGGTCTGTGTCACAACAAATACAGTCTGACCAGGCATTGAATTGAGAGTTGCCACCGAGCGCCATCTCCTGGCTGACCAAGGAAGTGCACATAAGAAAATTAAATAGGAGAGGCTTTCCTGGCCGTTATATCCTCCCTGCCCAAAGCCCTAGGAAACGACTTTACAAGCAATTACTGGGTCCAGTGCCCAGTTTTGAGCAACCAGCAGGACAATCCTACCAATCAAGGGTGAGCCAAAAATCAAAGAGCTGTGATAATTCAAAGCCTCCTGCCACTAGAACCCTATAAAAGAGAAAGAGATAGAGCATCTAGGTAAAATACAATCTACCAGATGCCTAAACACCAACAAAAAATTAACAGCCATACTAAGAAAATAGAAGACATGGGTCACGAAAAGGAATACATCAAAGTCCCAGAAGAGATGCAGAATTTAAGAGAACTAATCAGTGAGATGAGCACAAATTTCCAAAATCAAATTAATGAGATGAAAGACAATATAGTTAAAGAGATAAATGACATCAAGAAGACATGGAGCGAACGCAAAGAAGAATTTGAAATCCTGAACAGAAAAGTAACAGAGTTCATGGGAATGAAAGACACAATAGGTGAAGTCAAAAACACATTTGAGGCATACAACAGCAGACTCAAAATGATAGAAGAAAGAATAAGTGATACTGAAGACAGAGCAGCTAAAATTGAAGAAAGAAAAGAACAGAGAGAGGAAAGAATGGAAAAAATTGAGCAGGGGTTCAGAGAGTTGAATGACAACACAAAATGCCACAACATTACGTGTCATGGGAGTTCCAGAAGGGGAAGAGAAAGGAAAAGGGGTAGAAAGAGTATTTGGGGAAATAATAGCTGAAAATTTCCCAACTGTCAGGAAAGAAATGAACTTACATGTCTAGGAAGCACACCGTACCGCAATAAGAATAAATCCAAATAGACTTATGCCAAGACACATGCTATACAGAATGTCAAATGTAAAAGATAAAGAGAAAATTCTCAGAGCAGCAAGAGAGAAGCAAATGATCACATTCAAAGGGCATCCAGTAAGACTTAGTGCAGATTTCTCTTCAGAAACCATGGAGGCAAGAAGACAGTGGTATGATACAATTAGGAAACTGAAAGAGAAAAACTGCCAGCTGAGAATTCTTTATCCGGCAAAACTGTCCTTCAAATATGAAGGTGAGTATAAAGTATTCACAAACAAACAGAAACTAAGAGAGTTTGCAAAAAATAATCCAACATTGCAGGAAATATTAAAGGAAGCCTTAGAACCTAAAAGACAAAGACAAGAGAGGGAGGCTTGGAGGAGAGTATAGAAGAAAGAAAAGCAGAAAGGATAACCAAAAGAGAAAAAAGAGAGACAAAAACAAGATGACACGAAAACCAAAAAATACAATGGAGGAAATAAATAGTGCATTTTCAGTAATATCATTGAATTTGAATGAATTAAATTCCCCAATCAAAAGACACGGACTGATAGAATGAATAAAAAAACATGAGTCATCCATATGCTGCTTACAAGAAACTCACCTCAGACCCAGGGATACAAACCGGCTGAAAGTAAAAGGTTGGAAAAAGATACTCCATGCAAATAGTAACCAGAAAAGAGCAGGGGTAGCTATTCTAATATTGGACAAAACATATTTTAAATGCAAAAAAGTGATAAGAGATATGGAAGGCCATTATATATATATATTTTTTTTATTTATTTATTTTTTTTTTTTTATTTGTAAAATGATATATAAATACATATGCATATATGTGCATTTGTTTACATAAATGTTATTATATATATATATATACATTTTATAAAGGTGCCTAGATTACCCAAATATTACTCAGAAACTACAGGGATTCCCATGCTCCCCACCACCCACACCCCAAAATCCATTGCGGGCCATTATATATTAATAAAAGGGACGATCCACCAGGAAGTTATAACAGTCATAAATATCTACTCACCTAACCAGGGTGCCCCAAAATATATGAGACAAACTCTGGCCAAACTGAAGGGAGAAATAGACATTTCTACAATAATCGTCAGAGACTTCAACACCCCTCTCACATCATTAGATAGAACAACTAAACAGAAGATCAACAAGGAAACAGAGAACTTGAACAATATGATAAACAAGTTAGGCCTAACAGAAATATAAAGAACACTGCATTCAAACTCAGTGGGTTATACATTCTTCTCAAGTGCCCATGGATCTTTCTACAGGATAGACCACATGTTAGGTCACAATGCAGCTTTCAATAAATATAAAAAGATTGAAATTATACAAAGCACCTTTTCAGATCATAATGGAATGAAACTAGAAATCAATAACAGACAGGAAAAAAGTAAATTTGCCAATGTGTGGAGACTGAACAACACACTCCTAAATATTTGGTGGGTCAAAGAAGAAATTACAAGTGAAATCAGTAAATATATTGGGACAAATGAAAATGAGAACACAATGTATCAAAACTTATGGGATACAGTGAAGGCAGTCTTGAGAGGGAAATTTATAGCCCTAAATGCCTATATTAAAAAACAACAAAGAGCTAAACTCAAAGATTTAATGGGACAAGTTAGAGAAATTAAAAAAAGAACAGCAAACCATTGCCAAAGCAAGCAGAAGGAAATAAATAATAAAGATTAGAGCAAAATAAACGAAAATGAGAACAGAAAAACAATAGAGAAAATCAACAAAACCAAAACCTGGCTCTTTGAGAAGATCAATAAAATTGACAAACCCTCGCTAGACTAACAAAGAAAAAAAGAGAGAAGATGCAAATAAATACAATCAGAAATGAAAGGGGGGAATTACAAATGACCTCACGGAAATAAAAAGAATCATAAAAGTATATTATGAAAAGCTATATGCCAACAAACTAGACAACCTAGATGAAATGGACAAATTTCTAGAAATGTATAACCAACCTACACTGACGCTACAAGAAATACAAGAACTTAACAAACCAATCACAATTAATTAGATTGAATCTGTCATCAAAAATCTCCCAGCAAAGAAAAGTCCAGGACCAGATGGCTTCACAGGTGAATTCTACCAACCATTTCAAAAAGAATTAGCACCAATCTTGTTTAAACTCTTCCAAAAAATTTAAGAAGAGGGAAAATTATCCAACACATATTATGAAGCCAACATCACCCTAATACCAAAGCCAGATAAAGATTCCACAAGAAAAGAAAATTACAGACCAATCTCTCTAATGAACATAGAAGCAAAAGTTCTCAACAAAATATTTGCAAATCGAATCCAACAGCATATCAAAAGACTTATACATCATGACCAAGTGGGACTTATTCCTAGTATGCAAGGCTGGTTCAACATAAGAAAATCAATCAATGTAATACACCACATTAACAAACTGAAGGAAAAAAACCACGTGATCATCTCAATAGATGCAGAAAAGGCATTCGACAAAATCCAACATCCTTTTTTGATAAAAATACTTCAAAAGATAGGAATAAAAGGAAAATTCCTCAATATGATAAAAGACATATATGAGAAACCCACAGCCAACATCATACTCAATGGCGAAAGGTTGAAAGCTTTACCTCTAAGATCGGGAACAAGACAAGGATGCCCACTGTCACCATTGTTATTCAACATTGTACTAGAAGGGCAATTAGACAAGAAAAAAAATTGTACTAGAAGGGCAATTAGACAAGACAAAAAAATTAAAGGCATCCAAATAGGAAAAGAGGAAGTAAAACTCTCACTGTTTCTGGATGTCATGATCCTGTACTTAGAAAATCCTGAAGTATCCACAACAAAGCTACTTGAACTAATAAATGAGTTCAGCAAAGTGGCAGCATACAAGATCAACATGCAAAAATAAGTAAAGTTTTTGTACACTAGTACTGAACAACCTGAGGAGGAAATCAGGAGGAAAATTCCATTTTCAATAGCAACAAAAAGTCTCAAATACCTAGGAGTAAATATAACCAAAGAAGTACAGGAACTATATGCAGAAAACTACAAAACAATGCTAAAAGAAATTTAAAAAGACCTAAACAAATGGAAAGATATTCTGTGTTCATGGATTGGAAGAATAAATATCGTGAAGATGTCAATCTTGCCCAAACTGATTTATAGATTAAATGCAATACCAATGAAAATCCCAACAGCTTACTTTACAGAATTAGAGAAGGCAATTACCAAATTCATCTGGAAGGGTAAGTGCATCCGAATAGCCAAAAGCAGTCTGAAAAAGAAGAGCAATGTGGGAGGAATTTCACTGCCTGTCCTTGAAACATATTACAAAGCTACAGTGGTCAAAATAGCATGGTACTGGCATAAAGATAGACACATTGATCAGTGGAAAAGATTTGAAAACCCAGATATAAACCCTCACTTGTACAGTCAACTGGTTTTTGACAAACCTACCAAGCCCACGCTACTGGGAAAAAACAGTCTCTTCAACAAATGGTGTTGGGAGAACTGGGTATCTATAAGCAAAAGAATGAAAGAGGACCCCTATCTCACCCCTATACAAAAATCAACTCAAAATGGATCAAAGATCTAAATATAAAAGCCAGGACCATAAAACTAATAGAAGAAAATGTAGGGAAACACCTTTAAGACCTTGTCATAGGTGGTGGTTTATTGGAGCTTACACCCAAAGCACATGCAACAAAATAAAAAATAGATAAATGGGACCTCCTCAAAATTAAATACTTTTGCACCTCACAGGACTTTGTCAGAAGGGTGAAATGGCAGCCAACTCAATGGGAAAAAATATTTGGAAATCACATATCTGATAAGGGTTTAATATCCAGGATATATAAAGAGATGTTACAACTCAACAATAAAAAGAAAAACGACCCAATTAAAAAATGGGTGAAACACTTGAATAGACATTTCTCCAAAGAAGAAATACAAATGGCAAAAAAGCATATGAAGAATGCTCAACATCACTCATGATTAGGGAAATGCAAATCAAAACTACAATGAGATATCATTTTACACCTATCAGAATGGCCACTATTAAAAAGACAGAGAACTACAAGTGTTGGAGACGATGTGGAGAGATAGGAACACTTATTCACTGTTGGTGGGAATGCAAAATGGTACAACCATTATGGAGGACTGTTTGGCAGTTCCTAAAGAAGTTGAGTATAGACTTGCCACATGACCCTGTAATACCACTACTGGGTATATACCCAGAAGAACTGAGAGCAGTGACATGAACAGACATCTGCACACCGATGTTCATAGCAACATTATTCACCATTGCCAAAAGTTGGAAGCAACCCAGGTGTCCATCAGCAGATGAATGGATAAACAAACTGTGGTCTATTCACACGATGGAATATTATGCAGCTGTAAGAAGAAATGAAGTCATAATGCATATAGCAACATGGATGAATCTGGAGGACATTATGCTGAGTGAAGGAAGCCAGACACAAAAGGACAAATACTGTATGAATTTATTACTATGAACTAAATATATTGTGTAACATATTGTTTGATCCACACACACAAAAAAAATTTATATGTATCCATTACATTTAATGGAGAAATGTATATATTTATTCATCTATGAAAAGAAAAAAAAGTTTCCAAAAAAAAAAAAAGTATTCACTTTTTCTTGGTTTTAGCTTTGAAAGTATTCTTGTAAGCAATGTTACATGTCATTTTGTTCTTCCACCTGAAAGAATTTTCTTTAAAATTCCTATATGAAATATCTAGAATAAGCAAATTCACAGAGACAGAAAGTAAAAGAGGTTACTGGGGCCTGGGGATTGGAGGAATGGGGAGTTATTGCTTAATGGGTACAGAGTTTCTGTTTGGGGTGATGAAAAGTTTTGGTAATGGATGGTGGTGATGGAATCATAGCACTGCAAATATAATTAACACCATAATTAATTTTAGCACTTGAAATGGTTAAATGGCAAATTTTATGTTATGTAAATTAATACAATAAATAATTTTTAAATCAAAAAACAAAAAAGAAGAAACAAGCACCATGGCTTTACTACCAATAAGCAACTATTCTTTAGAGTAGCCTACATGCTTTCAGTATTTACTCAGTTCATTCTTCCTTCTATAGTTATACAACATAAAATATGAAAATAGTGTCCTTTTTAAATTAGAACATAAAAATAAAATTTAAAAAAGAATCCTCTTCTCTTCTTTTCATACCTGTCAGGAACCTAGTGTGAATTAAGTAGTATTCTTCCAATCCTTTAAAAAATATCTACTGACTTCACAGTCACAAATACTTTCACTCATACATACACACACGTGCAAAATAATATTTGTGTAGGTTTTCTCCTATTAATGTTATCATGCTAGAAGTAAAATTCAGTAACTTGTATACTCAACATTTGTTTTCCACCTACATCTTTATTAATAAATAGCGATTCAGTTGATTTAAGTACTGTACAGTAATCCTTCATATCTGCCAATTCTTATTTAAGCATTGCCTATTGATAAATATCTAATTGCTTCCATTTTTTATTACAAGCAATCATATGGTGAATATCCTTGTATATGAATCCATGTAAACATGGATGTGGGTTTCTGTAAGTAGATACCTAAAAGCAAGTAAAATGATATTTTTCCTTCCAGCAGTGTGTGAGAATTTCTGCCACTTCTCATCTTTGACAGCACTTGGTATTGTCAGTTGTTTAGCCTCTGCCCAACTATTATGTAAAAATAACATCTCATTGTTACTATAATTGTCATTTTCCAGGTTACTACTGAAGTTGGGCATCTTTTAAAATGTTTAGATATAATGTAAGTTTCTTGTTCATATATTTGGCTATTCATATATGGTTTGATTAACTTTCTTCTTATTCCTAATAGTGTTTTATATATTCTGCTTATTTAACTGAAAATTATCTTCTCTCCTGCAGTGACTTCTCCTTTAACATTGCTTATAGTTTCTTCTTGTCATTTATAAGCACTTTATTTAGTAAATGATCATATTTGTCAATACGTTTTGGTCATGTCTCATTTCAGAAACTTTAGATTAAGAATATAGTCTTAGATATTATCTTCTAATAATTTTTAAAGGAATTTTTGTGTTTAGCTTTTTAGGAATCTAATTTTATTTTAAAACTCTGAAATGGCTTCCTATTTTCTTGTGGTACTGAGACCAAAGTCCTATCAGGCAAACATGATTTTCCTTGATTTTACCACTATGTTTCCCATCCTTTTCCTATACAAAAGATAAGTTTATTATTAATTATGTGAGTCTACATGGTGGAAGATTGAAACAAAGAAAGTGATATGTTCAGATTTTTAAAATACTGATATGGATTGCTTGAACATGGACATATATTTCAGAATCCCTTTGAAACAGGAAGAGTTAGGAAAAATAAAAGGAAATGCCACTTTTCATTAGTGACCAAAAGAGCAAACTATTCTACTCTGAGGGCTGCATATATGTTAAACATAATACAGACAGAAAAGGAAATGATTATCATGGAAATGTCTCTTTATGGAACTTAAAGAAAGATTTTAGGTTGACATAAAAATATCAGCTAAAATATGTTGGGGGTTTACTATGTGCAAGAAATTGGCCTAAGAACTTTACATAGATTATCACATTTGATTCACACAACATTTTGAGATATTCATTATCCTTCTTTTCAAGAGAAACCCTGGAAGCTTCTAGAGATTTGGCCACTTAATTATATTCTAGAGAATTGGTCACTTACTCAATTACATGCCACTTACTCAATTATATACCACTAGGGAGAAAAAATTCAAACTCAGGTTGCTCTGTCTCCAGAGGCACAGCAATTAACCTTTCTATAATATAGAAACTATATTATAATATAGAAACTATAATATAGTTATATATTATATATAATATAGAAACTATAATAATAGTTTCTGCTATAATATAGAAACTATGCTGGGACCATACAATCTATTGAAAAGAACTTGAGGCCAGGCCTAGATGCACTCAGTCCTGCCATATATGGCTAAGCATAAAGTTCTTGGCTTACATTCTATTGTATATTAGAAAAGTTGTGGGTTTACAGAGCAATCAGGCATAAAATACAAGAATCCCTTATACGACCCTACCAACAACACCAGCATTGGTATGGGACATTTTTTATAATTGATAGTAGCACTTTTTAAAACATAATTGCACTATTAAAGACCATGGTTTAAATTAGGTTCACTGTTTGTGGAGTGCACGTCTATAGATTTTTAAAAAATGTTTATTGTGTTACCATACATACAATCTAACATATCCCCTTTTAATCATATTCCTATATATATTTCAGGGCTGTTAATTACATTCACAATATTGTGCTACCATCACCACCATCCATTACCAAAACATTTCCATTATTCCAAATAGGAACACTGTACATTTTAAGCATTAACTTCCCATTCCCTGTGCCCATCTCATCTCCTGGTAACCTATATTCTAAATTCTGACTCTATGAGTTAGCTTATTCTAATTGTTTAAAATAAATGAGATCATAAAAATATTTGTCCTTTTGTGTCTGGCTTATTACAACCAAAATGATGTCTTTTTTTTAATTTTTTTTATTTGTAAAATGATATATAAATACATATGCATATATGTGCATTTGTTTACATAAATGTTATTTGTTATTTATATATATACATTTTATAAAGGTGCCTAGATTACCCAAATATTACTCAGAAACTACAGGGATTCCCATGCTCCCCACCGCCCACACCCCCAACAACACCCCACACAACCATTCCCCATCCGTGTGGTACTACACCCGTAATGGATATACACATCCTGGGGCCTTGCCACGGAGCATAGACCACAGTTCACATCACAGACCACACTCTCTCCCACCCAGTTCTGCATGGTATATTCTGATGGAAAATTGTCTACATTTGTCGCTGCTTCGCCACTCAGGACAACCCCCAAAGTCCAAAAAAAGCCCGAGTATTTCAACTGCCCCTCCTCTCCCTGCCCCAAAAATGTCCAGTGGCCACTGGCTCCACCTCACTGTTAAAATTTCTTCCATTGCTTGAATCACAATATGTCTACAACAGAACACCACCAAGTCCACTCTAGTCCACAGCTTCTCCCCCCATCTTGAGGGGACTTGGAAGGTGATGTCCACTCCACCTCCAAGTGAGAGAGGGCTTATATTCCATGGATATAGTGGATAGGATTATTCTGCCTTCAGCTGCAGGCCCTCTCTATTCCCTGGGATGGCCGTTGCCCATCATCGTCTCCTCGCCAGGTTACTTGGATGAGTCCATTGAGCTGTAGGGTAGGAGTTGCAGCTCCACTGAGATTCCAGGCACAGCTGACACATAGGTGGGTCAGAGGATACAGTCTCTGGAAGTACACCTAAAAACTCCTGCATCACATATAGGTTTGAGTAGAAGGGACTGATGGACCATGTGCAGGGATGACTTGTTTGAGTCCAACTCT
>JAQZBX010007484.1:0-50459 GCA_029593785.1 Cabassous unicinctus
AGAGAATTAAAACCAAAAGTTGGCTCTTCTAGAAGATCAACAAAATTGACAAACCTTTAGCTAGACTAACAAAGAACACAAGAGGGAAGATGCAAATAAATAAAATCAGAAATAAAAATGGGGACATTATTACTGACCCCACAGAAGTAAAAGAGTTAACAGGATACTATGAAGAAGAGTACACCAACAAACTAGACAATGTAGATGAAATGGACAAATTCCTAGGAACATACAAATGACCTACACTGACCCCAGAGAAATAGAAGACCTCAACAAACCAATCACAAAGAGATTGAAAGAGTCATCAAACAACTCCCCAAAATGAAAACCCCAGGACCAGATAGCTTCACAGCTGAATTCTACCAATCCTTAAGATTTAATACTATTGTTACTCAAATTCTTCTGAAAAATTGAACAGGAAGGAAAGCTACCAAATTCCATCTATGAAGCCAACACCATTGATACCAAAGCCAAATAAAGATATATGAAAAAGGAAAATTACAGACCGATTTTCTTAATGAATATAGATGCAAAAATCCTCAACAAAAACCCACTAGTGAAATCTAACAACACATTAAAAGAATTATTCATCATGGTCAACTGAGTATTAAACCAAGCATGCAAGGGTGGTTCAACAGTCAAAATTCAATCAGCATAAGACATCACATTAATAAATCAAAGAAGAAAAATCATACAATCATCTCGATAGATGCATAAAAGGCATTTGACAAATACAGCATCTTTTCTTGATAGGAACACTCTGAAAGATAGGAATTAAAGGAAACTTTCTCAATGCAATGAAGGGAATACATGAAAAACTCACAGCTAACATCATACTCAAAGGTAAAAGACTGAAAGCTTTCCTGTTGAGATTGAGAACAAGACAAGGATGCCCAATGTTAACATTATTGTTCAATATAGTGCTAGAGGTTCTAGCTAGAGCAATCAGACAAGAAAAAGAAATAAAAGGTGTCCAAATTGGAAAAGAAGTAAAACTTTCGCTATTAACAGATGATGTGATCCTATACCTAGAAAAGTCCTGAAAAATCTACAAATTGAGCTACTAGACCTAACAAACAAGTTCAGCAAAGTGGCAGGATACAAGATTAATACACAAAAATCAGTAGTGTTTCTATAGAGTAGTAATGAGCAATCTGAGGAGGAAATCAGGAAAAATTCCATTTACAACAGTGACTAAAAAAGTATCAAATATTTAGGAATAAACTTAACCAAGGACTTTTAAGGCACTTGTAATCAGAAAACTATAATACATTGCTAAAATATCAAAGAAGACCTAAATAAGTGGAAGAATATTCTGTGTTCATGGATTGGAAGGTGAAATATCATTAAGATGTCAATTCTACAAAATTGAAATACAGATTCAATGCATTTTATCTCAATAAAACTTTAAAAACAGACATTTTTAAAGAAATGAAAAACCTGATTATCAAATTTATTTGGAAGGGTAAGGGCCTCTGAATAGCCAAAAATATCTTTAAAAAGAAAGAAGTTGGAAGACTCTCACTTCTGGACTTTAAATTATATTACCTAGATACAGTGGTAAAAACAGTATGGTACTGGTATAAAGATAGTAGTTTGACCAATGGAACCAAATTGATGGTTCAGAAACTGACCCTCACATCTATGGTCAAGTGATTTTTGACAAGCCCATCAAGCCAACCCAGCTGGGGCAAAACAGTCTATTCAACAAATGCTGCTGGGAGAACTGATATCCATAGCCAAAAGAAAGACAGAAGATCCCTATTTCAAACCTTATACAAAAATTAACTCAAAATGGATCAAAGTCCTAAATATAAAAGCTAGAACCATAAAACTTACAGAAGAAAATGTAGGGAAACATCTTTCAAGACCTGGTGGTAGATGGTGTTTTCTTAAACCTTACACCAAAAGCACTAGCAATGAAAGAAAAAATGGATAAATGGAACCTCCTCAAACTTAAACACTTTTGTGCTTCAAAGGACTTTGCCAAGAAGTAAAAAGGCAGTCCACTGAATGGGAGAAAATATTTGGAAATCACATATTCAATAAGTGTTTGATTTCCATGCTATATAAAGAGATCATAAAACTCAACAATAAAAGGGCAAGCAATCCAATTAAAAAATGAGAAAAAGATTTAAATAGATATTTGTCCCAAAAGGAAATACAATGGCAAAAAAGTACATGAAAAAATGTTCAATATCACTAATATCACTATTATTAGGGAAATGCAGATTAAAACTACAATGACATATTATCTCATACCTCATAGAATATCCTTTTTTTTTTTTTAATTCACAGAAAACAATAAGTCCTGGAGAGAATGGGAAAAATAGGAACAGTCCTTCACTGTTGTTGGGAATGTAGAATGGTGTACCCTCTGTGGTAGGCAGTTTAGTAGTTCCTCAGGAAGCTAAATATGATTGCCTTATGATCTGGCAATCTCTCTACTAGGAATATATCCAGAAGACCCTGAAACAGTGACATAAAAAGACACTTGCACACTGATGTTCACAGTTGTGTTATTCACAATTGCCAAAAGATGGAAACAACCCAAGTATCACATCAATCGATAAATGGGTAAACAAAATGTGGTATATACATATGATGGAATACTAAGCTGCTGTAAGAAGAAAGGAAATTGGAACACATTATAACATGGATGAGCCTTGAGGACATGATGCTGAGTGAAATAAGCCAGACACAAAAGGACAAATATTGTATGTTCTCAGCAATATGAAGTAAATATGAAGAATACACATATGGAGTTAAAACCTAGAGCATAGGTTACTAGGTGATAGGATGAGGGCTAAGAAAGGGTACTGATGCTTAATGTATGTAGACTTTTTAATCAGCTTGACTTTAGGGACACACATGTCAATTGAAAGAAAGCTAGAGAATAATCTAGGGACTGAATAACAGTGAACCTGGAGGTGGATAAGGATTGTGGTTAATAGTACAAATAAAATAATATTCTTCTATGAACTAGAACAAATATACATTACTATTACAGGTGGTAAAAATATGGTGATGCATGGGAAAAATACAACTAATGTAACTTATGGACTATAGTTAACAGCAATATTGTAATATTCTTGCATCAACTTCAAAGAAGGTGCTATATCAATGCTAAGGGTCAATAATAGTGGGGTATGGAATTTTTTCTTTTAGACTAAGGAAAATGTACAAAAATTTACTGACGTGATGACTGCACAACTCTGATGAAAGTGAAAGCCAATGAGTGTACAATTTGGATAGACTGCACAAGGCCTGGGAGTGTCTTACACAGTGAACCATGTGTTGGAAGATGGACTATGGTTAACAGTACAAACAAAAGAGTGTTCTCTCATGAACTATAACAAGTGTACAATACTAATACTTGGTGTTAATAATATAGGGTGTATGGAAAAATATATCAAATGTAAGCTATGGACCATAGTTAGTGGTAATAATCTGATGATGTTCTTTTATAATTTGTAATAAATGTTGCCCTACAATGCAAGGTGCTGGTGGAAAGGTGATATATGGGAATTCTGCATATTATGCATGATTATTTTATAAGCTCAGAACTTCTCTAATAAAACATATATATATATATATATATATACCCACACACACACACACACATACATATATACACACATATATACATATACACATATATACATATATATATTAAAAATATATATATATTATATATATATACATATACACATATACACACACATATATATACACATATACACATATACACATATATATAAAGGCAGAGAGGACCCTGCACTTCAAACTCACCTTAGGTGATCTTCATGATAAGAGAATTAAACTTTGAAGGAGAGTACCAGCCAATGTGGAACCAATGGAAAGACTGTGAAAGGTGTTTGGTGTATTTGTTTGTTTGTTTTAGTTCCTGGAACTCAAGGAAATCTCTGCCTTATCATTAGCAGGATACAAATTTAAGGAACAGACAGCTCAAGGACTAAATCTCAGAGTTAATATTTTAAAATATTAAAATGCACAGTGTACAACAAAAGATAATAAGACAAAGAAACAGGAAATGGCAGTCCATCCAAAGGAACAAGATAAAAATACAGAAACCATCAATGAAGAAGACCAGACTTTAGATATACCAGACAAAGACTTTTAAAAATTGATCCTCAATATGCTTAAGGAGATAAAGGAAAACATAGAAAAGTAACTAAAGGATACTTAGTTACTTTAATAAGTAATACTTATACTTTATACTTATACTTTAATAAGTATATTTACTGATACTTATCAGGAAAAATGACACATGAATAATATGAGAAACTCAATAAAGAGATAAGTATTTTAAAAAGGAACCAAATGGAAATATTGGAATTGAAGACCATAATAACTAAAATTAAAAATTACCTAGAGGATTTCAATGCAGTTTGGACCTGGCAGAAGAAAGAATCAGTGTATATTCAAAGACAAGAAAATTGAAATGATGCAGGCTGAGGAGCAGAAAGAAAAAAGAATTTTAAAAAGTGAACAGAGCTTAAGAAACCTATGAGACACCATCAAGCATACCACTATATGCATATGGAGCCACAAAAGGAGGAGAGAAAGAGAGATAGGGACAGAAGGAATATTCAAAGAAATGATGGTAGAAACCTCAATTTAACTAAAGGCATGAAGATGCACATTCAAGAGCCCAATAAACCCAAAACAGAATAATCTTGAGGAAAACTATGCCCAGATACACAATCAAGCTGTCAAATGCCAAGGACAAGGAGAATGTTCTGAAAACTATTGCAAAAGTAATGTGTTGTGTATGAGGAAATCCTAAAACCATTAAGTGCTGATTTCTCACCAGAAACCATGGAGGCAAGAAGACAGTGGGATGAAATATTTAAAGTGCTGAAAGAAAACAGTTAACAACTAAGAATTTTATATCTGATGAGACTGTCTTTCAAAAATGAGGAGGAAAATTAAGATATCCCCAGATAAATAAAAGTGGAAAGAATTTGTCACTACTAGACCTGCCCCACAAGCAGTGGTAAAGAGAATTCTTCAGACTCAAAGGAAAGGACACTATACTTTGGATAGAAGCAACATAAAGAAAGAAAGATTTCCAGTAAAGGTAACCATATGGGTAATTACAAATGCCAGTAATATTGTATTGTATTTTTGGTATATTACTCTACTTTTACTTCTTACAGGATCTAGAATGCAAGTACATTAAAAAAAGTAATAAAAAAAAAACAACCCTATGGTTTTAGACATGCAATGTATGAAAATATAATTTGTGAACCAGCAAGATGGCAGCAGAGTAAGGAGCTCTGAGAATCAGCTCCTGCTACTGGGCATTTAGTAATCACCCAGAGCTATCTAAAGCACTTGTTGGGGGCTCCAAGAGACCAGAGGTGCATCCTGCAGCATCCTTGAAAGAATGGAAGAAGGAGACTGCCCATCTGCAGAGAAGATTCGTAAGTAGAGCACTCCAAGCCATGGAGGCTGGTGCCCATCCTCCACTGGAGGCACAAGCCACCTCGGGAGCTGTCCCAAGGATGGAATTGGAAGCTCCACTTCCCAAAAATGGGGGAGGAAGAGACAGTTGGGTACCAACTTCAGCGACTGATTATAAATTCAGTGGGCTAAAGTATAATCCTAAGAACAGCTAAAGTTTGAACCTGCCCAAGTCAGAAAGAGGCCGGTAGCCACCATCTTGACTCCGCGCCTGACTAGAGGGGAAGTGGGGCTGACTGAAAGCCACAGTGCTGGTAGGGACCAGCTTCTTTCCATCTAGATCGTATTGCAGCTCTAGCATAAGCCCTAGGCCTGGCTCAGGCAGGGAGGAAGCTGGGGGGAGCTGTGCCAGCCTCTCTGGGAAAATACAGGCCATGCCGTGGAGGCCAGTGATCATCCTACTTTGGCAGTGCAAGCCACCCTGGGAGCTGTTCTGTGGCAGAAGTTGGAGGCTCCATTTCCCAAAAACAGGGGAGAAAGAGACGGTTGGCCACCGATTTCAGCTACTGATTAGTAAATTCAGTTGGCTAAAGTATAACTCTAATAACACCTTAAGTTTGAACCTGTCCAAGTCAGAAAGAGGCCGGTAGCTGCCATTCTGACTCCACCCCCAGCATAAGGGGAAGTCAGCTGACCGAAAATCACAGTGAAGGTAGAGACCAGTTTCTTTCACCCAGATTGGCTTGCAACCCTAGCCTAGGCTTCAGCCCCACCTCTAGTAGGGAGGGAGCTGGCAGGCACTGTACCAGCCTATCCAGGTAACTGCCGGTACATTTGGCTGGCACAGTCTACTTGGGCAACTGTGGTCACCTTGAACCTGCACTGCATAGATTGCTGCCCACACCTGAAGCTCCATCCCCACCCCAGGAAGGGGAGAAAGGGGCGTGAAGCTTCATCAGTCTCTCTGGGCAACTACAGTCTAGGCCTGCATGAGTTGAATTATTCCATACAGCTGTGGCTGTGTCCCTACCCCTGCAAAGGTGAAAGTTGGGAGAAACTTCATTGGTCCATGGGGCAATTAGGGCAGCTTGAATTTCGACATCTTATAGCACCAACTACATCCTTGGCTCCTACTATACAACCAGCAAGGGAGAAAGGGCAGGAAGCCGTAAACTAAAGAGAAAAACTGCACCCAGAATAAATACTCTAGTAAGCCAGATGCCAAGAGATAACCAAAAAATTATAATCCACACCAAGAAACAGGAAGATATGGCCCAGGTAAAGGAAAAAGATAAGCCTCCAGATGATATAAAGAAGTTGCGACAACTAATCATAGATGTTCAAACAAATCTCCTTAATAAATTCAATGAGATGGCTAAAGAAATTAAGGATATTAAGAAGACATTGGAAGAGCACAAAGAAGGTTTTGAAAGCATACATAGAAAAATAGCAGATCTTATGGGAATGAAAGGTGCAATAAATGAAACTAAAAATACACTGGAATAATATGATAGCAGATTTGAGGAGGCAGAAGAAAGGATAGGTGACCTTGAAGAAATGGCCTCTGAAAGTGAACATACAAAAGAAAAGATGAAGAAAAAATTGGAAAAACTTGAACAAGGTCTCAGAGAACTAAATGACAGCAAGAGATGTGCAAACACATGTCATGGGTGTCCCAGAAGGAGAAGGGAAGGGAAAAGGGGTAGAAAGAATATTGGAAGAAACAATGGTAGAAAATTTCCCAACCATATTGAGGACATAGATATCCATTACCAAGAAGCACGATGTACTCCCATCGGAAAAAAATCCAAATAGACCAACTCCGAGACACATACTAATCAGAATGTCAAATGCCAAAGAAAAATAATTCTGAGAGCAGTAAGAAAAAAGCAATGCATAACATATAAAAGATACCCAATAAGATTAAGTGCTGATTTCTCAACAAAAACCATGGCAGCAAGAAGACAGTGGTATGATATATTTAAGATGCTGCAAGAGAAAAACTTCCAGCCAAGAATCTTGTATCTGGCAAGACTGTCTTTCAAAAATGAGGGCAAGTTTAAAATATTCACAGATAAACAGAAATTGAGAGAGTTTGTAACCAAGAGACCTGCTTTACAGGAAATACTAAAGGGTGTGCTACAGCCTGAAAAGAAAAGACAGGAGAGAGAGGCTTGGAAGAGAGTCTAGAAATGAAGATTATATCAATAAAAGTAACTGAAAGTGTCAAAAGAGTGGTGAAAATAAAATATGACAGATAAAACCCAAATATCCAGGAATAAACTTAACCAATGATGTAAAGCACTTGTATTCAACTCAACTACAACTCATTGTTAAAAGAAATTTTTTAAAAAGACCTAAATAATTGGAAGAACATTCCATGCTCACGGATTAGAAGACTAAATATCATTAAGATGTCAATTCTACCCAAATTGATGTACAGATTCAATGCATTCCCAATAAAAACTCCAGCAGCATTTTTTAAGTGGAAATAGCCAGAAACATTTTAAAAAGGAAAAGCAAAGTTGGAAGACTCTCATTTCCAGACTTTAAGTTGTATTACCTAGCTACAGTGGTAAAAACAGCATGGTACTGGCGTAAAGACAGACACATAGACCATTGGAACCAAACTGATGGTTCAGAAACAGACCCTCACATCTATGGTCAAGTGATTTTTGATGAGCCTGTCAAACCCACCCAGCTTGACCAGAACAGTCCATTCAACAAATGGTGCTGAGAAAAATGGATATCCATAGCAAAGAAGGAAAGTGGACCCCTATCTCACACCTTATACAAAAATTAACTCAGAATGAATAAAAAACCTAAATATAAAAGCAAGAACCATAAAGCTTCTAGAAGAAAATGTAGGAAAATACCTTCAAGGCCTAGTGATAGGTGGTGGATTCTTAAAGGAGATAAGAGGTGGACTGAGATGGACTACTGATATTGTATGTAGAAGTTTTAATTAGCTTTACTGTAAAAGTGTGGAAATGTACAGAGTTGATGGTAACACATTATAGTGAGTAACAGCTAGTTTATAAATGGGGATGTGGCTGAAAATAGTAGTCTAGGATGTAAATGCCAACTGACAGAAAGTTAGAGAATAATCTAGGAACTGAATAGCATAGTAAACCTAGATGTAGAAGAGAATTGTGGTTGATGGTACAGATGTAAGAGTGTCCATTGTGAGCTAGAGCAGATGTACATCACTATTGCAGGGTGGTGGGAATGTGGAGAAGCATGGGAAAAATATACCTGGAGTGACCTATGGACTTGGTTAATAGTAATAATGTAATATTCTTGCATCTATGCCAAAGATGTACTGTGTTGATAAAGGGGGAGTATGGAAAATGTGTGCCAAATGTACGCTATGGACCTGGTTATAAGTGGACGATATTATCTCATAATCTGTAACAAATGTTCCACCACAGTGTGGTGTGTTGATAGAGGGGTGTTGTTTGGGAATTCTGCACATGTGCATGATTGTTTTGTAAGTTTACAACTTCTGTCATAAAAATATATTTAAAAAATAATAATAGGGTGGATTGGGAGAAAAATACACCAAATGTAAGATAAGGACAATAATTAGTAGTAAGATTTTGACAATATTCTTTCATAATTTGTAACAAAATGTCTCATGACAATGCAAGGTGTTGGTGTAGGGTTGATGTATGGGACCCCTGTATGACATTATGAATGTTTGCTCTGTAAGTTCACAATTCTTACTATACACTTATTGTTTATGCATGTTCATGTATAAATGATATAAAAAAATAATAATAGGGTGGGTTGGGGGAAATACTTTGGTTAGTAGTAATATTTTGAGGATGCTCTTAATTATTAGTTAAAAATGTTTAACAGTAATGCAAGGTATTGGTGGTAGGGTGAGGTATGAGAGCCCTATGATGTTATGATGTTATGTATGTTTGTTTTATAAGTTCACAACTATTGCTATACACTTATTGTTTATGTATGTTCATGTATGAGTGATCTACTTGAATAAATCAAAAAATACATAAATTGTGACAAATATATAAAAGTGGGTGGACAGGGTATATTGTATGTCTATGCTACTGAATTTAAGTTGGTATCAAATGTGATTGCTACAGATTTAGGATGTTAAATTTAAGCTGTAGGGTAACCACCAAAAATTATGAAAAATTATGAAAATATACAGAAGGAAATGAGAAGGTACTCAAAATAGTATACAAATCTAATGAATATGAAAGTATGTGCTAACAGAAGAATTGGTTTAAAAAAAAAAAAAAAAGACATTAAGACTCACAAAGACCAAAAACAAAATGGAACAAAAATATCTTGCATTTTGAATAAAAAGAAAAAGTTGAAGAACTCCTATTTCCTGATTTTAAAGCTTATTACCAAGTTGCATTAATCAAAAGAACATGGTACTGACAACAAAGACAGGCATATAGATCAATGGAATCAAATTGAGAGTTCAGAAATAAACCCTCACATCCATGGCAAATCACATGTATGGCAAACTGATTTTTGACAAGGGTGCCAAGCCCACCCAATGGGAAAAGAATAGTTTCTTTAACAAATGATGCTGGGAAAACTGGATATCCGTATGCAAAAGAAAGGAGGTGGGCCTGTACTTCAAACCATATACAAAAATTAACTAAAAATGCATCAAAGACCTAAATATAAGAACCAAAACAATAAAACTCCTACTAGAAAATACAGGGAAGCATCTTCAGGACTTTGTGATAGGCAATGGTTTCTTAGACTTCATACGAAAAGCATGAGCAACAGAAGAAAAAATAAATAGGACTTCATCAAAATTAAAAACTTTTGTGCATCAAAGGAATCCATGATTAAAGCAAAAAGGTAACCTACAAAACAGAAGAAAATATTTGGAAACCATATGTCTGATAAAAGTTTAATATCCAAAATATACAAGGAAATCCTAAAGCTCAACAAAAAGACAAAAAATATATATATATAAAAATGGGCAAAAGACTTGAATAGATATTTTTCCAAAGAAGATATACAAATGGCCAACAAGCACATGAAAAGATGCTCAATTATCATTAGCCATTAGGGAAATGCAAACTAAACGCATAATGAGATACCACTTCACACCCACTAGAATGGCTACTATTGAAAAATTGCCAATAACAAGTTTTGGTGAGAATGTGGAGAAATAGGAATATTTGTTCATTGTTGGTGGAATGTAAAATGGTGCAGCCACTGTGGAAAATAGTTTGGCAGTTCCTCAGAAAATTAAGTATAGAATTTCCATATGACCTGGCAATCCCATTTCTAGGTATATACCCCAAAGAATTGAAAGCAGGGACTCAAAACAGATATTTACACATTGATGTTCACAGCAGCATTATTCTCAATTTCCAAAAGATGGAAGCAACTCAAGTGTCCATCAACAAGACAGATAAACAAAATGTGGTATATACACACAATGGAATATTATTCAGCCATTAAAAGGAATGAACTTTTGATAAATGTGACAATATGAATGAACCTTGAAGATATTGTGTTGAGTGAAATGGGCCAGACGGAAAAGGACAGATATTGTATGATCTCACTGATATGAATTAATTAAAATAAGCAAATTCATAGACTCAGAAACTAGCATGCAGCTTACCAGGGGCTGGGATGGAGGTAGGGAATAGGGAGTGAATGCTTAATTGGTACAGAGATTCTGTTTGGGTTGATGGAAATGTTTTGGTAATGGATGGTGGTGAATGGTAGCAAAACATTGTAAATGTAATTAACACCACTTAATGACACACTTGAATGTGGTTAAAAGTTTCAGGTTGTATAAATGCTACTAGAATAAAAATTAGAATACAACAAGAGCATAAGGCTGTATAACACAGTAAACCCTAATGTAAACTATGAACTACAGTTATAGTAAAATTATAATAATATTGTTTCATTAATTGTAACAAAGATATCACACTAATGCAAATTGTTAATAATAGGGAAAACTGCATGTGTGGTGGGCATATGGGAACTTTGTGTTTTTTCCATGATTTTTTCTGTAAATCTACAACTTCTCTAATTAAAAAAATATGAAAATATTTTAAGAAATAATGACCAACGTTCACTCAAATTTGGTGAAAAACATTAGCATACAGATGCATAAAGCTCAACAAACCTAATACGTTAAAGACAAAAAAAAAAGAAAAAAGAAAAGAAAAGAAAACACCTCTAAATATATGATAGCTCAGTGTTTCTCATCCAGGGGAGAATTTTGACCCCCAGGAGACATCTGGCAATGTCTGGAGACTTTTTGTTTGCCAATAGTGAGGGGACGCTATCGGTAGAGAATGCTGCAAAACATTTTACAATGTACAAGACAGCCCACCATAGCAAATAATTATCTACCTTCAAATGTCAACAGTGCTGAGGTTAAGAAACCCTGTCATAGTCAAATTGCTGAGATGATTTTAAAAGAAGAAAAAACAAATTCAAGCACAGATAGGCTTAGAGTGAATTCTATCAAACATTTAAGGAAGAAATAATGCCAATCCTACACAAACTCTTTCTGGAAAGAAAAGAGGAAGGTATACTTCCCAACTCATTTTTGTAAGGCCAGTATTATCTTAATACCAAACCAAAGACAATACAAGATAAGAAAACTACAGCTCAATATTCCTCACTGAACATAAATTCCAAACCCTTAGCAAAATACTGGCAAATAGAATCCAGCAATATGTAAAAAAAGTAATTCAAATTGGCCAAATGGAGTTTATTGCAGGAGTCCAAAGTTGGTATTATTAAAAACTCAATCAATGTAATTCACCATGTAAAAGAATGGAAAAGAGAATAATGGAGAATAACCATATAATCAGCTCACTAGCTTCAGGAAAAGCATTTGACATTACTGATTCATGGCAAAAAATCACACCAATCTAGGAATAAAATGGAGTGTCCTCACCTGATAAATGGCATCTACAAAAAAAACAAGTACTGTTTACATAGGAACATAGCAGTTAATGGTGGAAGACCAAAAGCTTTCCACTAAGATCAGGATTTCTAATCACTTCTAATCAACATTGTACTGATGACCCTAGTAATGTAACAAGGCAAAAACAGAAGAGGGGAGAAAGAGGATACGGATGAAAGTAGAGGAAGAGGAGGAGGAGGACACAGAAGGGAGAGAGAGGCAAAGGAGGCTGAGAAAGAGAGGTGGAGAAGAAATAAATTCATACAGACTAAAAAGGAAGAAGTAAAACTGCTTTTATTTAAATGACTTGATTGTATACATAGAAAGTCCTAAATCCTAAGGAGTCTATGAAAACTTTAATATAACTAATAAGTGAAATTAGCAAAGTCACAGGATGCAAGTTCAACAAGCAAAAGTCAAGTGTAGTTCCATATGATAGTAACAAACTGGAATATGAAATATTTAAAATTGCATCAAAAACCTGAAATACCTGTGGATTCCTTTAATTAAATATATGTACAACCTGAGTACTGAAACTATAAAACATTGCTGAAATAAATCAAAAGACACCTAAATAAATGGAGAGATATACCATATCTATGGATCAGATATTAAGATGGCAACTTTCCCTAAATTAAAACCATTAACTATTCAATGCAACCCCAATAAAAATTCCCAACATTGTTAACTGACAAGGTGAGACTAAAATCTATATGAAAATGCAAAGGACCTAGGAGAGTCAATACAATTTTGAAGAAGAAAAAGTGTGAGGATTTATACTTTTTAATTGCAAGACTTAAAACATCACAGACGCCAAGACAGTATGGCATTAACATCAATATGATCAATTATATTATAAACAGATAAACAATGATAAATATGTCAACAGAATAGAATATAGAGTTCAGAAATAGACCCACACATGTACAGTCAATTGTGCCTTTACAAACGGGCCAAGGGAATTCAGCAGGGGAAAGTGTAGTCTATTCAATAAGATGCTGGAATAACTGGATATTCATATGGGAAAAAGTTCCATCATTAACTTGTACCTTACACAAAATTAACTCAAAACAGATCCTAGAACTAAACCTAAAAGAAAAAACATTTAAAAATTTCTAGAAGAAAATGTTGGTGAAAATTATCACCTTGAGGTAGGCAAATATTTTTTAGAACACAAAAATCAAACCAAAAAAAATTACAAATAAGGTATCACCAAAATTTAAAACTTTTGCTCAAAGAAAATGAATATACAAGCAAAATGTATATCTGAGAAAGGACTTGCATCCAGAGTATATAAAGAACTCTTGTAAATCAACATGATGTCAAACAACCCAATTTTTTTTAAATGGGCAAAACATTTTAAAATACACTTTCAAAAATGAAAACATATGACAGCCAACAACCATACAAAAGATGCTTGACATTAAAGAAATACACATAAAAAATCTCAATAAGAATAACATATTCATGGCATTTATCCATGAAAAATGAGATGGAAATTGTAGAATACTCTATTGGAAACTGGAAGATGAATAATTTGAAAAGTAATTGAGTTAAAAGATGTGATAACATTAGTCTACCTTTTAAAATGCACATATAATCTGTGCTCTGGTGAGAAATGAATGGGTTACTGGTGTCTCTGTTTAAATGATAGTTTCAACAGGGCCAGAAGAACTCTTGGCTTCCTTGCTGAAGTACAGTAATCTCAGGTTCAGTCTATGGTTTCAGATAGGGAACACAGCAGGCTGCAGCATAATGTTACATTGGGGTGTTCTTTCTTTCCATTCACTAAGCCAGATAATACTAGGGCACAAAATTGCAAAGGCTTAACAATAAGTGTGGACAGAAAGTTCAGCTCAATAACTGAAAGATGGACAGGCACCAGGCCAGATGGAGTTGCTCATGGAGTGGAAGGGATATGGGGCTCAAAGAACAGAGAGGCTCTGGTTCAGATGACTGGAGGGAATGTTTTTTTCAACCAGAAGCCTAAATAACAGCAGAAAAGGCCAGAGTTTCCCACATGCCACTTCCAGAGTTAATCTACTGGCCTGAGAGTGAAATGTTTTGATGCAAATGAAAAAACTGATGGAAAAAGGCAAACATGGCATTAGGCTGAGTACCTAATTACATATCAACAATTTGCCAAATTCACTACTCAGTCGATTAGGGAGTGTTTGAACACTAAATATCTGGCCAAGTGTAAGTTTTACTAAACCTCAGGTATAATGAAAGAGTATTTTGTCTCAAGGTAGAAACTCAAAGAGTAGGAGTCATCTTTATCCCTCGCATGGAGGAAATAAAATTTTATCAACCTTTCCTATGGAATGCTAGTTCTTGGGATACAAAAGGTTCTTTTTTAAGGAACAAAAAAGATCCCATGATCAACTGTATTTGGGAAATAAACAAAGGCTAATCATATTCTTTACTGTAAGACCTCTCAGTCTTTAGTATGCAGACATCCTTTATGAATCTCTATGTGGCACGTACCATGTCCCAAATTTATTTGGCCACAGATTTCTTTTCCATGGAGCATCTCATGAGACCAGTGTTCTGTAAAACACATCAACAGCACAACTCTCCAAACAACTTTAGGAACTCTTCTATGGTCCTCTGCAGTCTGAAAAATTCCAGGGATGAATGGAAATAGAATGTTTGTTTTTTCAAAGACCAGTTAGAGTGATGTCTGGGTCTACTCCAGTGAATGAGTCATACTACTCCCTGTGATCATGATGGTGAGGGTGATGAAGAAAATGTGTAGGAGCGGAGTTAACTTACCAGAGAACAGGAAATGCTGGGATGAGAAGGAAGCAGAAGGGACTGGGAGGCAGGAGACAGAGGAAAGATCATTACAAGAGCCTGACATGGTAAGTTGAGGAACCAAAGAGGCAGAAAAGCCCAGGATAAGACTGGAGAGGTGGGATGGGGTCAGACCACATGGGTCTTGATGTCCAAATTAAGGGCTTTGATCTTTTTATTAAGGGCAATGAAATGCCAATGGGTGATTTTAAGTAGGTAAAGGCAAGATTCCAATTTTATAAGGTCTCTGCAGTGTAGAGAATGGATTAGGGAAAAGGGGGAAGAGGTGTGGAGAGACCAGTTAGGAAGGGGTTGCACTAGTGCAAGCAGGAGGTGAAGGCAGCCTGGTGCTGGCTCTGGAAAGAACCGAGAGCATCTAAGACTTTTAGGAGACCCCAGTGGCTGAACACAGGTAAGAATGAAGAAGAGGAAGCTATCAATATGACTCCCTGCTTTCTGGCCTGAATGACATGGGATGATAGCAATGCCCTTTAATAAGCCAGCAAATATTAAAAGGAGGAAAGGAGAAGAAACGATGAGTTTGAGGTGTCTGAGACATCTAAGGGAAGATGCTGAATAGGTAGCTGAAGATCTGCTGAATATTCTAGACAAAAGATTACATTTCCACTTCCCATAAGATATAAAATAAATTTTAAAGGGATTAAAGATTTAAATGTACAAAATAAACCATGAATTATTAGAAAAATACTGGAGAATAGCTATATAGTCCTGAAATACAAAATAACTTTCTAGCATGAAACCACAGGGAAAGAACCAAAAGAAAAGATCAACTTAATTATATAAAAATAAAATATGATATATGCAAAACAAAACAAAATACTTTCTACACATTTAAAAGGAAAGTGACTGCGGAAAAATATTTGTAACCCATGGCAGACAAAAATATAATATAGTTATTATAGAGCACTCTTTCAAATCAAGAATAGATTAACCTAAATGGTCTGGTAGAAAAGCAGACAACGAGTATGAACAGGCAGTTCATAAAAGAAACACAAAGACCATAAATATATTTTGAAAATATTCCACATCACTAATAATCAAAGCCTTAGGAATTAAAACAACACTAAAATGGCATTTTTTGGCCACCAGAATGACAATTCTCAGTATCTATGATGAGATGAGAAAATATATGCTCCCATGCATTGTTGGTAGGAGAGAATATCAGTACAATTCTTTTTCCTGGAAAAAAATACAAAAATACTTATGTGCTGTCAGATCCTGGAGTTCCATTTCTGGGAAATTATCCCAAGAAATAATCAGACAAGTATAAAAAAGATGGACATAAAAGGATATTCATTACAATGTTGTTCGTAATAGGAAAAAGTTCTCAATTTCCAAAAAGTTGAATTGAGGATGGGTTAAAGAAATCATGATATTCATATAATATATTATACGGCAGCCAGAAAAAATAACAAAGGAGTTTATTTCTTGATGTGGAAAGACATTTATGATATGTGAATGTTTTAAAGTGCCAAGTAGGTTACAAAATAGTGTGAACAGTATATTTCTGTGTGTGTGCGCGCGCACGTGTGTGTGTGTGTGTGTGTGTGTATATATATATATATATATATATATATATATACACTTGCCCATATACATATACTATGCACACACAGACCTACCCGTAAACTTGTGGATAGATGTACCACACACAACGTTAACAAGAGTTATCTCTGAGTAGTGTGGTTTTAAGTGGTGTGATTTTTATCTTATCACCCTGGATTTTCTAATTTTCCTTCCATGTGCCTATTATTACTTGTGGAATAAAAACGTCTGGTAATACGTTTTCCAGATACTTCCCCAGTATTATTTGTGCATTCACTGATGAGTATAAATGTCTGTGTGTTTCAGCAAAACAAAACCATCTGCGAAATCATTCTCTGGAGTGAGCCCACTTCCCTGTCCCAGGGAAACTCGAATGCCAGGATGTGACGCATATAAACAGAAGGAAGATTGGAAGGGACCTGTGAGAAGCAGGTAGTTGCTCCTCCCACATCTTGACTGTCAGTTGGATCCCCAGGAGCACAAGCGGAGCTGCTCAGGGATGGATGTGAGAATCCCGTGGCTGGGCAGGGAAAAGGTGAGCTCAGCAGTATGCCATCCATCAACGATAGCACGTGCTTTCCTGCGAATTAAGTATCCGCCTTCTTCTAGGGGCACATTATTTATCAGTCACTCCCAGCTTGCAAACCAGAATGGCCCTTATGCTTTTGTTGGTTGAGCAAAGCTCTGAAAACAGACTTTGTCCCAAGACCTAAATTTCAGGACTCCTGGGTGCTGTTGCAAAAACGAAGGCAGGAACATTTTCTACCCCAGTGGTTCATAGATCCTTCTGAGAATCTCATGAAAGGTTTAGAGCCTCCTCTCAACATACATACAACACTTCATATCTATTTTCAGGGGATGACCTGGAAGAAGGACCCCGGTTATGCTCGCCTAGACTGGACCCTGTAGTCTAGAACAAGTCTTCCCACCCCATGTTCTGGCTGGCCACCAAGCTGCCAGGTAATGGAACGGGACATTGTTCTCTTGACCCCAGCCCCTGCCCTCCCACCATGCTTTGCTCCTGGGCAGTTCTCCCACCCCGTCCACTCCCCCCCACCTGCACCTGAACTAACAATAAACCCTGCACCTGCAGTATCTCCCCCTCACTTCCCACCACCACCAATTCCCTTCACTTTTCAAAACCCTATCATTTTTATGACTTTCAATAAAGTAAATGTGGTAGCTGAAGGTAATTTCTATAGAAAACGCTTCCCACAAACTTTTTCAGTGCCATGGCTCATTTCTCATATTTCAAAGCTGCAGCTCCGGAAATGTTGGTCTTGGCAAGTCTAAGTACCAAATGCTGATTTCAGAAAAGCCTAATTTAATGACAACACAGCCAATTGTTTTAAAATAGATCTTCACCCAAGCAATCACTTGGCAATGATATTTATACTTCACAGTAATTTATTCACAGAGGTTTCTCTGTCTTTTTTAACACCTGCAGTCTTAGGGATTTTGCAGTAAATTTGAAGACTCAGTTCAGAGATGACTTGCCTGCAAACCCTGGTGCACAGATGCATGTCCCATTGAGGCCTTCGCTGTCACAAGTGCCTCCATTCAGACAGCTGATATTCGCACAGGGATCCTTGAACAATTCACAGTGCGTGCCTGCAGAGAGACAAACGCAAAAGGTGGGATCATTAAGGAATCTCCAGCTCCCAGGGTCTTTGAAAGGAAAGCGTTTGAGCAGCCCGGGGTGGTGCCAAGGCAGATTCCCGGCAGTATGTGGAGCTGGGGGCAGGGGGCTGTGTGTGTGGTGCCCATGCCCACTCTCGACTCCGCACAGTTGTAGAGACACTTGTTATGAGATACACCAAAGGTCTTTTATCTGTACTTTCTCTCACCATGTATCCTAAAAGCCTGGGAAACAGAAAGTTAGTAGCCTGAAAGATAAAAATGATGTCTGACAAATGCTTTCCACCACTCCCCAAGAGAAAGAAAATAGCCAGAACAACTTAATAAAATATCGATAAAATTGATCAGTAGTGTCCTAGAGGTGGAGATTTGGAGCCAGCTATTTAAATGAGCCCTAATTACTTTGGGGAACAGCAGGAAAGAGAGGGAGCCCCTTAATAGTTAGCCTTCATCTTCAAAGACCAAATCATTAACCACCTAATAAAGCTGACAGGTTCAGTACACATACCCTCTGCCCTGTGCTTTATATCTAATTTAATCCTGGCAACAGCACTGTTAGATAAATGTCCTATTTCCCCATTTTACAGATGAAGAAACTTAGGTACACAAGTTCCCAAGGCTGGTAAGGGAGCTGGGATCGGTGCCACCAACACTCCGAATCTAGGGTTTGTGGTTGCCAAATAGATAGCTGAGGTGAGCTCAGAGTGGCCGAGCCAATACACAAAATTCTTTGGAGCTCAGCACCTATTTAACAATTTTTTTAAAAAAACATTAAAAAATCTTTAGGGTAAAAACAGTAAGTTTCCCATTTGTATAGAAAAGTAAAAATAAAAACAAAAGTATTTATGTGCATGTACATATGCAAATGCATAGAAAATCCAACAAATTACTCTGGCTAAAGGATTTCTTTGACTTTTGTATCTATGTAGTTCTATATTGTTTTAATTTTTACAATGAATATATATTATTTTATAATTTCTATTTAAAACTTTACAAATGCAATGCTATTTGAAAGGTAGGCTTTCTGCTGGTGTTACACTAGAGAACCAGATGGATGGATGGCGTTCTCTCTCTCCTGCTCCCTTGGAGAGGGAGATAAATTGCATTATAGTCTGGATAATAGCATACATAATGATACACCCACCCTTCTCAATCACCTCAAGAAAAATAAATATAAAGCAAATAGTAACTGAATGGAATTCACTTAATTTGCTCTGCGCTGCATTGCTGAGCTCATATCAGACAAGGTGCTGCTACACCCAGTGACTCATTATTTAGTCACTGAAATTATTCTTGCCGGGATTTTCTTTCCTTTCTTTTTCAACACCTTAAGAAGTAGGGATAAGGAAGGAGGAAATGTGGGAGAAAACAAAAACTTTCTATCCTTTTACAGGCTGTGTACTCATTTGAGCCAGGGAAGGTATTTTAGAATGGGTGGTTTCTAATTTCCTTTTTCTCCTTTGCCCCTTATATCCAGCCCATTACCAAAATCCTGCCGGATTTTTTTCTGAATTGCCTTTCAGAACAGTGATCCTTTTCTTCCTGCAGCCACCACAGCAACCCCACTGCCTCATGACTGGTGGGAAACAGCCCATCTCAGCCACGTCCCAACTGGCCTCCTTGACTCCAGCAGCTTGAATGAGCCTCCATGGCTTGCATCATCCTGAACAAACTCAGGATGCATCGTAACATAAAAGACCAAACTGATAGAGCAATTACCATAAAACTGGCCATTCTTCTTCACTTGGGTGTTTAAGACCTCTCTTCTCCCAGAAGTTCCTATGTCTATCTTCCCACTGATTGCCAAGTGGGGAAGTGGCTTAATTGAAAGAATAAAACGCAGAAGAAACTTATAAGCAAAACAAGGATTCACATATTTACAAGTTCCCATGGGGCTGATCAATGGGAACCATGCAACAACAAAGGCTTTCACGAGCAACAGGAAATACAGCCCCAACCAAGGTTCAGAAACGTCTGGAAGTCTAACATTTTCCACTGGACCTAAAAGAAAATCAATCAATGATGGTCTCTACTGAGTTTACAATAATACATTAGCCAATCTAGGCTATAAAATATAACCAATTCTTTAGCACAAAAATTACACTTTTCAAATAAGGCTGAAAAGTAAATTCCAGCCTAAATATTTAAGCCCTTTAATGTTAAAATCGTCAATAAGATAGATTTGATGAAAATGCCCAGGAAAATAAGCAATTTCGATGTGTATTTTTTTTTTTTTTTTTTTTGGCAATGGTTGTATCATCTTGTCATTTCTATTTTGCAAACGATAAGACATTCTGTCACTTAAGCATCCATTGAGAGTTTTCTGGCAACACAAAGATGGGACAAGGGCTAATCTTCACAGAAGCATGCTTACTATGATGTAAGATGGTCTTAAAAATCCCATGAGCACTTTGATTACTAACATTTCTATTCTCTAAGCCTTGTTAATCCCTATAAGGTGATATTTACTATTTTGCTCAGCTTGTCAATTAGAGCTGAACAGCTACGTGCTAGAAATTCAGAGGCTAGACTGTGTTGCATACTGTTGATTAGCCAAGGTCATTTCCACTCAAACCCTCCTTTTGGGGGCCCTCAAGCCCCACCTTCCTTGAACGCCTCACCATTCCCTAAGGGTGCCAGCTACTGGCCCAACACCCAGTACTGGGCACACTGTTTCCTCCCAAACTGCTCTTCACCTGGCATGTTAACTCATCTGTCAAGTCCCAGTGCCAATGAACATTCTCTGGAAAACTAAGCCTGGCTCTTCTAAGACAGAACTCAATTCTCCCGCAACTGTGCATTGACAGCATGCTGTGACAACCTGGTTATAAAGTTTATTGTGTTAAATTATAATTTATCTGTTCTGTCTGATTCCCCCACAAATCTCTGAGGTCCTTTGGAGCAGAGGACCTATCTTAACGCGTGGAAGAAATTATAGATGTAAAAACAGAGTACCGCTCTTTCGAGAGGGGCAACAGCCAGTGTACTTTGGCTGACACACAGGTGGGACTGCCAGATGAGTAAGGAGCCATTCCAAACACGCCTCACAAACTCCCTATTTTGTCAGGGAAAACCAGGTCCACACTTCAAACTCAATCCATGGAATGACACATGCATCACCCATTGGCAGAGGGCATAGCACGCACTATTATGAAACCTATGTTTAGTCTCAAGCAAAAATAAACTGTAATTCATTCAAAACTAATAAAAATTCATACTTTTCATAATAAGAGATGGACACGCATTTTTTCTGAAAAGATTTCCACTTCAACAAGGCTCTTTACAGGTGTCAATTTTAGATTTAATATGAGTAAAAATTCAAAGAGCAGAGTGTCGATGATAAATCTTTGCTGTCGTGACAATTTAGTCACAACTAATACACTGAAAACAGAAATCCATTATTTTCCCTCTAAGGAAAATAAGCCCAGGTAAAGAAAATTAACTTGAAATGTTCTTTGTACTTAACATTCACTTTGAGACATCATCTTACTTTGAATTCTCCCTCTCCATAAAAACTTTTCCAGTATTTCAACCCTCAGAGTTCAACCTTTTCTAAGCCACAACAGAAATTACAATTGCTAACTCAACCTTTGCCTCAGCATTCCATCTCTGTTTTCTCTTCTAGTTGAATAATAGCCTAAAGAAAGAAGAAGCCCTGACTTAGCTGCATTTGTATACATCTCAGCACTTGAGAGATGCTAGGTACACAGAATAGCTAGAAATTCTTATTCAGTGCTTAAGCATCGTCTACTAAAAGAAATAACTTTAATCAACAAAGAAAGAGGTATCATCTTCTCAATTATAAATTTCTGTATCTTTCAAAAAGAAACAATTTTACCTATAACACAGTGATCTCATTTCTGAGACCCTATTCCAAAGATATAATCTAGTAAGTAGGAAAATTATATGACTACAGTAGTTCATTCCAGAAATCTTTAAAATAGCCCATATCAAAGACAATAAGGAAATGGACAAATATTCCCTCATGAGAACATTACAGAGCAACTTAAAATAGAACTAATAAAACTTGAAACTATCCATAAATTATACAAAATGTAATATTGAGTATAACCAGAATACAAAATTGTAGGTAGACTCAAGTATAACTGTAAATAAATGGGTAGTAAAAATATGAAAAAATAAAAATTATTATTGCTCTTGCATTCTGTTGTAAAACTATGAGCCATTTTTAAAGTTCTCTTTTCTAAATTTTTTATATTGTTGCTATGTCACTTTCATAACTAAAAATTGAAGTGTTTTCCAACTTTTGTCACCAAAAATCCCAAATGTATTTTGTGGATCATTAAATTTGTTCTGCTATGGAAAAAATACAATCTGGGACTGTACCTTGAATTTTTTTATAATACGAGGTCACGAACACTAACCAAAAGTCTTACAAGTCCCATAATGAACTATCTTTGAACCAGTTTCAAAGGAAATATCAGCATTTGTCTATATCTGATGGGTGGTTACTCTGAGTCCCTCCATGCATTTTGTTTTCTAATAATTACATGGTCCACAGTGGAAACTTACATACTAGGAAAATATTTATGATGGTTCCTTTATTTAATTAGAGTTTATTAAGTAATAGTTTTGATTCAACTAAAGATAGCTACTTAGTGCTGGCTTTAAGCAAACCACCATATTAAGAGCAACAGAGAATTTTTTTTAAACATCTATATGATCACTGCCTTTCAGGAGATTATGATTTACTGTAGAGAAGGGGAAAGTCTGAAGCCAGAAAGCACTGAATATAAGGCTGACCATAACTGTCATAGAAAACATAAAGAAAATACTGCCAGAGTTCAAGGAGGGAGAAATTGAATCTGATCGGGAAGCAACATTTCAGACAGCAGATACCATAGGACTGATGAGAGCAAAGCGGGGAAGAGAAAGAGGCCAGTGGAACTCTGGGAACCAACATTATTCATGGAACCTATAGGACCAAGATCCAGCAGTGGAAGGAGAGAAGGGTCAAGGGAGGAGAGAATGGAGTTCCAGAAGCCAAAGCAGGTGAGTTTTAAGGAGGACCCAGTGATCCACGGGGCAAAAGGACAAGAAAGCTAAATCAGAAATAGGATGGGAAGGCTGCAAGAATTTCACTGAAAAGTATTCTATTAGGTCACCATGGACTTTCCTGAAATCCATTTTAGTGGACAGTGTGGACAAAAGCCAAAATTAAGAGAGGTAAGGAAAAAATTAAAATTAAGGAAAGAGAGAGCCATGTGTACCAACTCTCAGGAAGCCTGGATAAAAAAGGAAAAAGGAAAAAAAAAGGGAAGTAAGTCGAGGAGGATGCAAAGTCAATGAAGGGATTTTTTTAAATTCATATGGCATTAATTTATAAGTGTGAGAATGAGGTCAGAACATTAATTTTTTTCTGTTTAACTGTCCAATTTTCCTAGCACCTTTTATTTAAGAACTCCCTTCCTATTCATAACAATTCCTCTTTAAGAGTCATACATTATTATAGACAATGGTTTCCAGGCCATTATTCTGTTTTAATTATCTATCAAGTCTTGTACCCATAACATAATAAGTAATGATAACCGTAGCATTATAATAGGTTTTCACATCTGGCAGAAGTTCCCTCTCATTTCTCTTCATTTTCAAAATGTTCTTAGCTATAATTGCCCAAATTCCTATCATACCCATTCTTTTCAGGTGTTACATTCACTTATTTAAGTTTATATTTTAAACATGATATGGTAAAAATCACAGCTCCTCCCTGTAACACACCACTTACCCAAGTTCTAATTGAGAGGTAGGTAGGTCAGTACTGGTTAGAAATTGGTGTCCAACAACTCCTGATATTTTCCTAAGTCTATACAGGCATTATATAGAGAGAGGAATGCTTCCAGAAAGGGAGAGAATATCCAGCCCCCAAGAAAAGAAAGGCACCAGATCTTGTGACCTCTCTCCTCCCCTTAACTCACTCTGCCTCTAGATTGGAGAAATTGGGAGAAGCAACTCAACAAGCCTGATTTAGCTCCTTCTGCCTCTTTTAATTCCTTCTTCCTATCCCATCCCTCCCCCCTCCCCAGCACTCCAGCACTCTTAGTTTAGAAGTTCTACCATTTATTGCTATTTTTCTAGAGTTACCTTATTTTTAGCTGTCTTATTTAAATCTAAATGTAAATGGCTCTAAATATTAATAAGCACTTTATCTGCTATTTAAATGAGATCTGTAATATAATGTATGCTTTCCTATCCTCCTCATTTCCACCTGATCCCCTCCAACTCAAGGGTCTGGTTAATTAACATTAAACTTTGATTTGGTTCTTCTACTTTTTCCTTTACAGCAGGTGTGGTGGATGCACCCAAGGTGATCTTCAGTGAGTCAGGCTAATGTGTAATTCCCTCCTCTTGAGTGTGAGCCACTAACTAATTAAACTTGGCAAAGGTGAGGGGATTCTGCAGATGCAATGAAGGTCCCTAATTAGTTGACTTTGAGTTCATCAAAATGGAAATTTTACTGGTTGGGTCTCACCTAACTGAGTGAGCCCTGGAAGAGGGTCCGGGCCTTCCAAGTTGGAGACTCGAAGCAGCAGAGGCACACACGCCTTCTCTCTCTCTCATCTGTTTGTCTCTCTCTGTTGGATTTTAAGAAGCCATATGTCATGGAATGAATTCTGCCAGCAACCTGAGAGAGCTTGGAAGTAGATCCTTCCCTAGTCAAGCACCCAAATGAGAACACAGCCCAGCCAACACCTTGATTTGAGCCTGTGAGACCCTGATCAAGGAACCCAGTTAATCCATGCCTGGACTTCTGGCCTACAGAGAATGGTAGATAACAAAAGGGTGCTGTTTTAACCCACTCTGTTTGTGGTGATTTGTTATGCAGCAAAAATAACTAACTCAGCAGGTATGCCTATTTTTTTTTTTCAAGATATTTTTCTTCACCATTAAATTGTCATTCATAATCACATTAATATCATCCATTTAGGTTTAACTCTGCATTTCAGGAAGTCTGCTCAACACTGATTCTCCTGCTCTCCATTTTCCCTTATATAGGCATCTTTGTTTTGATTTAGTTCCTATTTAGTGAGCAGGGAGAGAGTAAAAGGTTGAGGTTATGGAGAGAGAAAGACAACTGATGGAGAAAGGTCACAGAAAGAGAAAGGGGGTTGGATTTAGAGCACGTGTAGAAAGATTAACCTTGAGCAAGGTGAAGAGCACTTGATCAGCTGGTGTGGAAAAGAATGAAGTGGTTGCAGTTGCTGATAAATTTGTAGGGCAGGGGTTCTCCAACTGTGGACCAGGGGCCAGCACATCAGCATCACCTGAGAATTTACCAGGAAGTCCATTCTTGGGCCTCACCCCAGACCTACCGAATCAGAAACTCTAGGGGTGGTGTCCAGCAATCTACATTTTAACAAGCCCGCCATCAGAGTCTGATGCATGCTCAAGTTTGAGAACCCCTGCCACAAGGGATGGAGAATTAGATAAATTTGAAGATGCTTACAAATGATAACCTCTCTGCTTCCCCAGGAAATGGAGACGAAGTCAGGTATAGTCTAGGAGTGAGCAGTTCAGTATGGTGCTTGCAGAAAGGAGCAAAATTTTGGAATGCCCGTTCACAGGAATGGAAGTAGGAGGTGAAAGGCTAGGATCACATCTTATGAATTTGTGGAGACTACAGTGGCCATCAAATGCAATTGTATATTTTACCTCTAAGTCTTGATAGCATGAGCAAAGACTCAATGACAGGAAATTAAGGACATATTCAGAACATACTGGATTAATGCTTAACCTATGTATAAAGATAAAATTACTTTATAAAAGAAGTCTATCATAAATGAAAGAATATGGGATTTTTAATTTTTAGAAGCACATTCGCCACTATTAATTCTGTCACTGAAGAATCTCAAAATCTTTCTGTAATCATCCTTGTCCTTACTTTATACACAGAGAAAATGAAGGCCAGCCAGTTTAAGGGAATATCTAGATTCCACAGGAAGCACGATTAGGATGAGTTACACAGGCCTCTTGATTGATTGCTCCTTTATTCTGCCTTCCAGAATTGAGCTGCCTCTCTATTTCTCAATTCTCTGGTAGTCCTAGAACTGAATAGCCATGTGGATGAAGTCAGCGTGTGCCCCATTCTGGAAGGTGGCAGAGTTTGGCTCTAAATGGGCAGTGCACTCCCAACGCAGCATCAGATCCGCTGAACATAAATCAGAGATTTGGCCCAGCCTCGGCTCTTCCATCCAGGTACCTGGACAAATTCATCAGTTTGTGAGTAGATGGCATCAGGATACATAAGCAGTGATAGGAGCAAGAGATTAAGTCAAATGGCTATAAGCGGAGCCCTCAAAAATGTTACAAAAGTCTAAACTCACCCCTGAAGTTATGGCATAGAGAAACGTGCTCAACAGCTGATACACAGGCTAGCCTGGCACGTTGCAGTCTTAGATGCCTGGGCTCAAATGAGGCTGTACCATGCACAAATCACAGCTAGAGCCCGAAGGGGAAGCAGGGTGAAAGGGCTCTGCCAGCACCCCAAGGGATAACGTTACAATCCATCTCATGAGGTTTTAGTGAGGATTACATGAGTTAATGAACCTAAGGGCTAAAACAGGACTGGCATGTTATAAACCCTCCATCAATGGCAGCTGTTTTTCCAGAGTGACACTGACACACGTCCACTCAAATGAACTAATATTTCCCTCTCTGCTGACTCATTTCATGGAATTAACTTATTTGCCAATACGTGAGATGCCACCTGTCTCCTCCACCAAAAAGCATAGCGTCTCTTTTCATAGCAAGCACCATGATTTTCAAAGCAAACCTATGTCTGGCATTCCACCTAATAGAACTTTTTGTTGTCAGCATTTTACACATTCAACAGGGAAGAGAGAGGGTACAAGAAGGAAAGGGCTGGAGACAGGTTTTTTTTCAGTTTATCAGGAGGAAACCTGAGACTTGCAATTTGGTCTCCTCAGCTCTATAAATCTTCTCACCTTCAGCATTTGATTTTTATTCTAAGGGACCTCATGCTCCAATTCGAGGCTTGGGCATTTAAATTAAGAAATCAGAGGCCTGTGCGGGCCTAGAGGAGCCCGCACCAAATCTCAGTGTGCATTTCCATCTTTCTCTCCCAGTTCTCAGCAAGCTCTGGTCTTTTCCCCCATTTCCCAATAAATTCTTTTTACTAGCCTAAAAAAAAAGAAATCAATGGCATCACTTAGAGCCACTCTGGCAGGAGAAGACCAAGCTCTGCTCACCTTTGTATTCTGCCAGGCACACACACTCATAGCCATTAACGAGGTCCCTGCAGGTGGCGGCGTTCAGACAGGGAGCAGAGAGGCATTCGTTGTACTCCTCCTCACAGTAGAGTCCATGGAAACCTGAGGGACAGAGAGAGAGGCCCACCATGAAACAAATCCCTTTAAAACTCACACGAAACCAGCCTACCAGGAAGGCAGAGCTTGTTAGTTGAAAAGTATGGCACAGACAGATGGGATCTGAGGAGCTGAGTGTCTATGGGAGTTTAATGGAAATGTGTTTGGGGGAAGGCTATGAAGGAAGAACCTGTTCTTTTCACACTTTTTCATGATCCCAAGTATACAAGAAGGAGCCCAACATCAGCGATGCCATTTACCCATCCATGGGCGTGTTATTATATGCCCAGTGGTGCTAGCGACTGGGCAACTGGTTGACCCAGGTTATGAGTGCTCCCATCGTGGTCACAGGAGACAGTGATGGTGGCAGAGCAGTCAGAAAGGGAGTAGCAGTTCCTTTCAAGGATGCAGACCACAGCTTTCCTCCAGATAAATAAGAAAAATATATTTCAATAAAGAGAATTTTATTAAAGGAGAAAAGCATCGATACATTTCCTTTCCTTCTCAAATTAAAGAAACTCAGCTCAAAGGACCGAACCTAAATTCCTGACAGAATGTTTGGATGGAGGGGGGCAGTGTTTAAAAATATGACTATCTAAATTATAATATTTTAAATTGCATTTAAAATTTCTAATGGTTAAAAATATAATAGTAATGAAGAAAAAGAAATTGACCATTTCTCAATAAAGACTGTCTTTTACTCTTCTATTTGCAAAACAGGTGTTTATTCTAAAGGACGAGAAGACAACATTCCTTGCAATTCACTCATGAATGTTATGCTGTTTTTAACTTTCAAAAACACGTATTACTGCCAATTTGCAGTGAAACTGGGCCATTTTTCCCTGGCCCTGTCCAAACAATGAGAAACATGTGAGCACTTTCAAAAGTCACCCTGCCTGTGTTCGTTCTGAATTCAGATAAGCAGAAAAAATAAACCCTTGCCCAAGTGGAAACTAGAACAACAAAGGCTTTTTCCCAGCCTTTCCAACTCACAGCCAATCCTCAAACTCAAAAAGTCCCATTGGGAAATTCTAACGTGTTGAACTGTTTTGTTTCTTGTGCCTATCTCAAAAGTAGGTTAAGCTCATATTTGCATTATTCACAGAGCACTTTTCAAATATTTTACCATCTCAGTTGCATTTTAACTGCTTTCCAAATTTAGGCAGTGATAATGGCCCCTTTGAGAAGAACTCGAGCTATCTGGGACAAATGTGAAGCCATGGTTTTCTATTCTTACTCTACTTTTTCTAATTTTAGAGAAACATTTCCTATTACTCTTTCATCAGATTATTTCAATCATCTAGATCAGTGATTCTCAACTGGCAGTGATTTTGCCCTGTGGGAGACATCTGGCGACGTCTGGAGACGTTTTAATTGTCACAACTAGGGGGCGGGTGCTACTGGCATCTAGTGGTGAGAGGCCAGGGATGCTGCTCAAAATCCTGCAATACACAAGACAGTTCCCCACAATCAACAACTATCCAGCCCAAAATATCAATAAAGCCAGGGTCGAAAAACCCTACTCGGGGTCAGAAATTGACAGCCCATGGCTCAAATCCATCCCACTGCCTGACTCTGCAAATAAGGCTGTACTGGAACACAGCCACATCCACCCATTTACGTATGATCTAAAAGTGCTTTTGTGCTACAACAGAGTTGAGTAGTTGCAACAAAGACCGTATAGCCTGCAAAATCTAAGAGATTTACTACCTGAGCCTTTACAGAAAGAAATTGAGGTGTTATTTACATAGACAAAAATCAAAGCAAATTTCCTGAAATTATCTGTAGCCGTTGGGTAGTTTGATGTAATTATGAATTCCAAAAATAGATATTGGATCATGCTTGTAAACTGGTCTGTAATCTGGGCATGATTAAGTTATGATTAGGGCGTTAACTGGTGGGTGGGGGAATCGAAGATAAAAGGCATGACAAAGGACAGTGTTGGAGCAGTTTTGATGTTGGAGTTCTGGTGAGGAAGGAGAAGGCTCCAGGATAGAGACAAGCCATTCTCCTGAGAATTCACAGCTGGCCTTGTGGAGAGATGCAAAGCCTAGAGAGCCTCATAGTCCACAGCTGACCTTGTGGAGCAACCAGAGGAGCTAAGCCTGGAGAGAAGCACAGCCCCGGGAAGAGAGGAACCCAAGAAGCCTGAACCCTGGCAAACATCGGCAGCTGTCTTGCTCCAATGCGTGGCAATGGACTTTGGTGAGGAAAGAAACTTAATGCTTTATGGCCTGGTATCTGTGGACTTCTACCCCAAATAAATACCCTTTATAAGACCAACCAGTTTCTGGTATTTTGCATTAGCTCCCCTTTGGCTGACTAATACATTATCTATAACAATTTTCATTCTTTGAAAACAGTACCATTATCTTTTTACACTAACATGAAAAAGCAAATGAGGAAGTTATTTTATGGAGATAATTAAGCTGTGATATTTTTCTTCTTTATTTTTTTTTTCATATTCTAAACTGTTTCTTCAGAGACTGTAACATTTTCATGTCTTTATGGAAATGTCAAAGCACCCTTCACACTTGGTTCCAAAGAACCTGAATCAGGCTGTTGGAATAAAAAGGCATTCCTTCCAAAAGAGGAGGTTCCTTTGAAAATGAAGCTGCTACTCCCTGCTGATAATTAATTTGGGCAAACAAATTAGCCAGGGGCAGTATGCCCAGGGTCTAAAAAATTTAGGCTAGTTCAAGGAAGTTTTTAAAAACAAAATTAAAAGCCAGAAGGATGGGATCAGAGTAGCCCTCCCCCACCCGCCCGCGCACAGGTCTTCAGCACCACTGCTCTAATCTTTGCATAGCTCGCTCCTGAATATTCCTCTCCAATCACTCTCTTAGAATTGAGGGAACATGGCAACCAAATGAGTGTGGGGAATGAGGAGGTATCAGTAGGATGGCTGCCATGTTCAGGCCAAGTGAGTGACGATGTTGCCAATAACACAACCAGGTACAAGCAAAGTAATGACAGGGTTCAGAGGAAGATGACTGTGGACATGTTTAACTTCAGGTTCTCTGAGGGAGGGCCAGGTACCAGTCGGAAAAACTGTCACAGAAACAGCGCTTTGGGAGTTAGTTTCTTAGAAATGGAACTGAAGTTCTCATCAAAGAAGAATATGGAGTGGACTTAGATTAGATGTGAATGTTTATTGCAAACTCTAGGGCAAATGCTAAAAATTTTTTTTCAAGAAGTGTAATTCATAAACTTAAAGAAAAGAGAAAATGGAATTATATAAAATGCTCAGTCAAAACCAGGGAATGCAGAAAAAGAGTGGAAGACAAAAACAAAAACAAAAAAAAGGAAGCAAAAATAGTTACAAATATGGAAGATATTAAACCAACTATATCATAATCAAGATAAATGCAATGGACTATATGCATCAATTAAAAGACTATCAGAGTTGTTTGTTGTTTTTTTAAAAAAAAAGACCCAAGTCTCCAAATATGTGTTGTCTACAAGAAGCCCAGGTTAAATGTGAAGAGGAGCATGGTGAGGAGAATGGAAGGGGACCACAGTCAGATCCACATGGGTGGGCAGGTGGAGCACAAGGAGGCAGATCAGGGCACCAAGGAGGACTGGACGAAGCAGAGGAGGGAAGGCCCAATACAATGTCATGGAATTCAGAAAGAGAGGAAATCAAGAAGAGCTGGATACCAGTGTCAGAAGTGCTAGAAAGGGGGCTGACTGGACTGAAAGATTAGGAGGTCCCTGCAGACTCTCGAAACCGTGGCCTTCAATGGGGGCTGGACTGCCTCTAGGGGTTGTTTTGGAAATTTGGGAGGCATGTTTCAGTATCACAATAATTGGTGGGGTCTACTGGAATTGAGTGGGTTGGAGCATTTTGCAATGCTCAGGATATTCCTGCCCAAAAAGAATGGCCCTGCATCCTTCACAACTTTGCACTGCTCCACTGGACATTCAAGTAGGTACAACCCCTGGTTATAACTTTCTAAGCCTAGAACTTAACCCTTTTCAGGGAAAACACACATATGCTGAGTTTTCCTGGAATATAACTACCGGGTAAATCAAAAGAAGACTGTACTGAGAGTTGTTCACCGTTTTGGAAAATCACTTCACAAGAGCAGCAGCTCTCAGGGAATCTAAATCACCAATATACATTTCCACCAGTTAAAAAAGCAAAACAAACAAAAATCACTTCCTCAGATAGCTTCCTGACCACATCCTGTACAGCAGCTCCACCACCAGTTACTCATTACAACACTCAACTGACTTTTTTCATGGCACTTATAATCAGCTGAAATCATATTTTTAATTTAGTTCCTTACGTGTTCATCACTTCCCTCCCATTACCAGCCTATAAGTTTCATGAAGATAAATAATGTTCTGCAATGCTCACAGCTGTGCCTGCAGCGTCTGTTACAGAAAAGGTGCTCAAAAATAATTTGTGGAATCGCCACGCAACGTGCCACGAATTAATTCAACAGACACCTAAGATGTGCCTATGGCATGCCATGAGTTTTCAGTATCATGAGTACAACTTGAAATGGCAGGGTCTCCACCCCCAAGCGGCTTTTAGGCTAGGAGCAAGTTAGCAGCAACTGCTTTCATGAGGCCCTTTACAGATGATCACCTGCTTAATCCTTGTCTTAGTTTGCCACACTGCTATGAAAAATACCAAACAATGAGCTGGGTAAATGGGAGAGTATTGGTTCACAGTTTTGAGACTAGAAGGCCAAAAATGAGGCCTCAGCAAGGCGATGCTTTCTCCCCAACGTCTGTAATATTGTGGTGCTGGCTGGCCATGACTATTGGGGTTCCTTGGCTTGTATCCCTGCTTTGCATCACATGATGATGTCCTCTCCTTTCTATTCTGGGTGGCTTCCACCTCCTCCCTGTGGCTCTGACTCTGCTTCTGGTTTCTTTCTCTTTATTAGGCCTCCAGAAATCCAGATTAAGTCCCAAACTCACTCAGTTGAATCACAACGTAACCAAAACTTAACATCTTCAAGAGGTCCTGTTTATGTGGGTTAAGAACCTGTCTAAATTGGAATACCTAATTCAATCTACCACAATCTTCATGACAATCCAAAAATGGGCATTACGAGTCCCAATTTATAGAGGAAGAATTAATGATCAGAGAGAGGAGGAACTTTGGTCAAGGCCACATGGTCAATCCCCTATGGTCCTTCTACTTTCCCACATTGTCTTTTAAAAAATGCATTGCCTGGAATCAGGGTTTCTTAACCTCAACACAAATGGCATTTTGGCTTGGCTAATTCTTTCCAGGGGGGTGTGGGGCTGTCCTGTGCATTGTAGGATGTTCAGCTGCATCCCTGGGCACAAAATGCCAGTGACACCCTGCCTCCCCTTGCCCCCAGCTGTGACAACCAAAAATGTTTTCATACATTTCCAAATCAACCCTGGGAGGCAAAACCAACCACCCCCTCCAGGTTGAGAACCACTGTCCCAGATCCTTTTTATGAGAGTTCCCAGAGACGACTTAAGGAACCACAGGTAGGAGATAGTCATTAAAAAGACAGAGTGAATTCATCAGAGCAAAAAAGATCCCTGCTTAGAACCGAGGGGGCCCATTTGTAATTGTGGGTTTGAAGTAATACCAGCCTAGCTATGACTCTCTCTAGCAGTTCCACCATGCATCTGGTTCATCTGGGGCTAAGAATATGCCAGGTGACTGGGATAAATAGAGAGACCCTGCCTGGTGATCTCAGAGCCACTGAGATCCCTGCCAAATGTTCTTCCATTAGGATCTGTGGGAGTCCTCTGGGTCCTATGGAAAGACACCCCTGGGTGGTGGAGCTGGTTTCTAGATAGCAAGATCCCTACTTTTCAGACGAGAAGACGGCAGCCCACTAGGATTAACTGATGCAGCAAAGGCATCTGTGGAACCTGGTTTGTCCCCAGCAGAACCTGAACTGTTCCCAAACATACCACCTGGCTGTCTCCAAACCCCAAAAGGCTCATGATTCTAGTTCTTCCCACTGAGAGGCAAGGCGTGAAGCTGCCTTTGCTTTGTCTTCACTCTAAGCACTATCTCAAGACATCTTTTAAATATTAATATCAACTTAAAATAGGTGTTGGCCCCACAATTGTTTACTCACGAGCTATTTCCCCCCTCCCACCATCCTATCCCACTCTGACAAAGACAAAACTGTAAGATTCGTGGTGGCAACCAGATGGCTTTCACACTTTGCGTAACAAATCCCAGCAACTCCTCCGCTTGTGTTGCCTCTGGAGGGCTGTTTGTGCTTCCTGCTGTCTCAGAAAAAAGAAAGCTAAGCCTGTGAGCCTCACAAGACCTTCCAAAAACAATGGTGATGTTTTCAGGACACCTGGAGAGGTAAAGACATGCTTTTCTTTTTCCCAGAAGACCGAATTCAAGGCCAGAGTGAATGTGAAGTGTTTCTTGTTCCTTGAGATCAGACTGTACTGAGAGGATGGATGGTTCCACTCAGAGGATGTTTTCTCCTTTCCTTGGTAAGAATGGATAAAATGTGAAAACCCATGCCTCCCTGATTCAAGTTGAGGCCAGTTCCCAGAGAATGAATATTCCAAACACCTCAGCATAGCAGTTAAAGCTCTGAGCCAAGAGGAAATAATCCTATTACTTTAATAGGGTTATTTGGGAGCTTTCAAATTCTGGTGAAACTCACTCATGGTCACAGAGCCCTTGAGCATCATGAAATGCCAAGCAGTGCATTCCTCTGGCCATTTTGCCATTTAGAGAGCCTATTTCAAGGGAAACACTCTGTGTGTGTGTGTGTGTGTGTGTGTGTGTGTGTGTGTGTGTGTGTGTGTGTGTGTCCCTCAGTCTCTTTTCTGGTAGGGTCACAATAGGAATCTTTTAAATAACAGGAAAAAAAGCAGGCAAGAAACCTTGTTCATATTAATCCTAGCAAGCGTTTAGACACTCTGCTCTAAAGGGACCTGATGTTGATATCAGTACAGACTTCCAGGGAATAATTATGTTCCTGTTACACACGCATGCACGCACACGCACACAATAAAGAAAATATTTGCGCACATGGAGAAGCTGCATAAGTAAAAACAGAACATTAGTTGTTCCAATGTTGCTTCTTTCACTGCCTAATTTCTTATCCTTTCATTGTTCATGTCAGCTGAGCCAGAAGAGAAAATAGATGTGAAAAGACCCGATCAATGTTTCTACTTGCTGTGGTTCTTACACATTAAAGCAGAAGAACGACTGAAGACAATGACGAGGTTGGTTGGCCTCTGTCTCATGTTTGCCTCCTTGAGGGATTCATCCTTTAATTCAACAAATAGTTGTTAAATGCCTCCTGTGTGCCAGGCCTATGCCTACCACAAGAGGCTCTGTGCTAATCAATGGGAACATATGGCTGAGTGAAAACAGGCACAGTCCCTCTGCTGGATGCACTTAGGAGAAGAAAGACATCAAATGATCAGCCCAATAAATGCAAACCCATGACGGAGGTGAGGTGGGTGATAGCAGGAGGGGAGTCAGGCACAACACTGCCCTGAGGCTGGGACAGGTGAGCCGAGAGGTGAGGGACATGGAAGGAGATGAGAAGAGTCAAGGGAAGAAAAGCGGCTTGTATAGTGGGGGGAACATAGCTCACTCTAGGGGTTGGGCTGGAGCTAATGAAGAGCAAAGTGCAGAGAAGAAGCACGGGGCAGGCAGGTGCCAAACCAGGTGATATTTTAGAGGGAAGGGTGACAAAATCAAATTTGCATTTCAGAATGCTCTTTCCTGCTACCTTTTGGAGAATGCAAATCTTCTACTGAAGATTTATTTCAGTCTTTATTCTGTCTTTCAACAACTGTCACTTGTCTTCCCATTTCCCTAGCACACAGGTTGACAAATATAGAAGATGCTCAATCAAATTGGGTGAATTGAATTTGTTAAAGAAGTGGTTATAGGGCAGAAATAACCTTTGCACACAAAAATAGAGCAAGAGTTCTTTTCATTACAAATGTCTGTCATGTACAAATATGGATAAAAATATCTGGGGAGATAAATTCCAAAATTGATAATGGGTATTGTTGGGTGGTGAAAGGCATTTTTTAAAATATTTTAAGTAGGCATATTCATATTTTCTAATTTTCCAAAATGAAACACATTAGATAATGCACAAAGGGCTAATATCATAGATGTTTTGTGAATATTTTATTTGTAGTATCACAACTGCAAATCATGTGGTTGATTGCCAACAGAAAGGATGATCATGCCATGTGACTAATACTTGATTAGGCAGTGGGAGAATAGGTAATATTTTTAAAAGCCCAACTCTATTAAGGGTATTTTTAGGGGAGAGAGGGGGCATGGATGAAGATGATTCTTATAGTCTGAAAGGGAAAAGAACCTCTTATTAGAAGAGGAGACGTTTTTAAAACATTGGAACATCATATGATTAACTGCTAGTAAACTCTTTTGAAAAGGAATATTGCCCCTTGTAATATGTAGAAAAATCTTTAGAGAGGTTAAAGTCTTGCAGCTGCTCTAGATTTAGTCATGGAATATAAACCATAAATTAATTAATATTTGAAAGAAAAAAAACTTAAATATATGCTAGAAAAGCAAACAACCACTATTCTGAGTTACATCCTTCCAACCAGTCAGCATTCTCTTTCAAAACACGCTTGAGAACAAATGAAAGAATATGTTCAATGACACAACCAAATGTGTCTGTGCTTACGAAGGGCATCAGGAAACCACAGACGAGAACGCAACATGGAACCTGCCCTAGCAGAACCCTTGCATATCCAAAGGTGTTTTGAGTCCTTGAACTGGTCCATCATCTTGGAAATCTCTCTAACTAGGTTGATCAAAAGATTTCTGGAGGTCTTCTCTTGGAGACACCTTCAGAATTATTTACAAACTACTGGAATTGTTAGAAAAAAGATCAATCTCTTCATATTGTCTTCACCTTGTCTTAGAAATGTCTTTTTATGTTGCTTTTGGCCACTAGAGGGTGGATTCCACCTATGATCTATACCAGCTTAATTTTTTCAAAAAATTGCTCTGCAGTTTAACAAAAAAGAAGCAATATAATCTTGTCTTTCACAAAAGGGAAACATATAAGACAAGTGGACACAAATCAATCTGCCAGATTATTTGTATTCAAAAAAGAGCACCTTTCCCTTTAACTATAAAGGGTAACATTCCTACAGGGCATTACAATTTACAGACAGATTCATCAACGTATCCTCTAAACAGAAAGTATCTATAATTAAAATTATCTGCTATAAAGTGGCCTGTTTTTCTTACTGATTCTCTATTAGAAAATTATTTTAAACAATACACTCATATCACCAAGTGTCAAGATTCAAGATTAAGTATAATGACAAAATAATATTAAACACTTTTAAAGATTCTTGTGGTATGTTGTACTTACATAAAAAATATGTAAAACATTTAATAAATATTTTCATACCTTCAATGGATTATATATTTATAAATAGACATAAAAATGGTGAGGTTTAGAGTTGAGGTGGAGAGGGTGAAGAGGAGTTTGGAAAAGAAACGGTAGGCTTAAACCCTCATATTCTCAAGGTTTTCCATTATGGAATGCACCAAGATGGGTGCTGGACCCAGCAAAGGCAACAAACAGATGATGGGGTCAAGATCAAAGATTAGGATTCTGTTACAGCATTTGGAAGAGAAAATAAAACCTAGATGATGATTATCATGCAAGTATGCATAATAACAAAGAAGACTTTAAATTATTTCACAAACTATTGGTTATATTGATTTCAACATTTGCCCAGTTATTACTATAAATTCCTTTGAGGTGGTTGCCCTGATGTAGATTTGTGTTTGTGTTCATCACACTTTACAGTTGGTTCTCAACAGCCTCAGCATCATCTGCAACTTGTTGGAAATGCAAGTTCTCAGGCCCCACCCAGAGCGCTGATTCAGAGCTCTGAGAGGTGGGGCCCAGAACTCTGCTTCAACCAAGCCCTTCAGCTGATTCTGAGACTCACTCAAGGTTAAGAACCATTGAGCTATAGAGTCACCAAGTGCACAACATCTCCCACAACTTCTGATTCTCAAAAATGCAGGAAAATGGTGGGAGTTATCTATGGCATGTGCTAGATATGGCATCATTATGTATTTTCATAGCCATGGCTTCCCTTCAACATATAAATAAATAGACCATATAACATATAAACATACCAACAGTGAAACACACAGTCAAATGACTCTACCAGCCATAGGCACGTAGGCTAACTGCAAATACCTTCTTCTGGGTATTTATTCAAGGGAAGAGAGCAATGCAAAGGAGTCTCCAACCGACAGCACTGCCCAATGGTAGAAAAGGCAGGCCAAAATGAGGTGTGGAAGTAAGGGCAGAGAAGTGGTACAATCTTTGATAATTCCTCAACTTATGACTGGGAGTCAAATGTACCTAATCAGAATGAGGAGAAACAAGTCCAAATTCGGGTTTTTCCCACACCTCTGATCCAGCTTCTTTGACCTATGACAGCAATAATTTAGCTGAAAGGAAAACTGTCAGAAAATGGCAGACAGCCTACGGTGATTTTTTTACTAACTCAAAATTGGGAAATATGATCTAACAAAGTCATGCTCTTTCTGATTAGAAGAGGCAGCCTCATGGATACAAGCGTGGCACCAAAGTATATGTGTGATAGAAAAAAACACTACAATCCAGATTATTCCAGAAAATCTCGGGTACACAGACTCCACAAGGCAGACCAGAGCCTTTTTCCCTGGGTATATTTACTTTCACTCTCATATCACTGAGGACATTCAGAGGCACAATGCAAATGTCCCTCTTAGGCACTGCCCCTCTCCAAGAAAATATGCTGAATCCTGAAGACTGTTAAATACCAAGGACATTTCTTACAGTCACTCATTAACATTTTTAGGAACACACCCCTCCTACTTGGCCGTCATCCCTCAGGGCTGTAGACTCACAAGGGCTGAAGCTGACTCTCACATCCATGACTTCCACTGAGGAATTTTATGGAGAAAATTGACCACTTAAACTGTACCTTCAAGCAACTTGATTACAAACAAAATTTCAAATTGCAAATAAATTGGAGTCAGAACTCACTTGAATTCTCTTCCAACTGCCTCTATTGAATGAATAATAAGGATACCTGAAAATTAGGTGTTTGTTCATTCAGGAGGTTAAAAAACCAGTGGAAAATCAAAAGCATGTTTTTATTTGGTGACTTAAGATCCTGGTAAAAATCTGTACATTAATCATCTATAATGAAAAGTAAAACCATCTCCCCGTAAAATTAGGGATGAGGTTCAATCGACACAGAATTGTGAAATTAGAAAAGAAGTCTCCTGGATACCTGTTATCACTTGAGTAAGCAAGTTCTACTCAGGGGGACCTCATCTCTCTTCACCAAGCAATCAAAAATCTCACACTTTTTTAGTTTTCAAATTTTCTTCTACTCAAATCTGCTCTTACACTTAAAAAAAAAATCCTATAAACTAATTCACATCCTTCATATATTTGGGATTAAGGTTGTAATAGATTGGGGAAAAAAAAGCCATAAATTCTTTGCTGCTCTTCTCATCAAGGGACGGACCCTAGATCTTGGTGATATGACTTTCCACGTGCAATGGGACATTAGCAGAATAACACAATAAGAATCTTAAAAAGTGCTTTGCAACGGGACTTCCCCTCTCTTGCTGGTTTTGGAACTCAGTTGCCATGTGAAGAAGCCCGGACTGGCTTTCTGGATGATGAGAGGCATGTGGCCCACCCCAGTCAGCTGCCAGACTTGTGAGTGAGGTCAGGTGGAACCAGCCAGCCCCCAGCTGACTACAAAAGAATGCATGAGCACAGTCAACACCACATACATCAGAGAAGAGACATTCCAGCTAAACCTTGCCCAGATTATCAACCCACAAAGTAGAAGTAATGGTTATTTCTTTATGCCACCAAATTTGGAAGTGGTTTGTTACACAGCAAGAACTAACTGATACAAAGATTTAATTACCAGGGACCATGCCTTAACTTATGGCAATATAATCACAGAGATAGACTTATAGGCATTGGTGAGCTGGTAGAAAAGGTATTTATAGGGAGTACTGGATGAGGGGAGTCTTCCAAAAATCACATTACTAGGTACCACCTACTCCTTAGTCCAGACCTACTTTCAGCTGGACTTATTTAACCTAAAAGCAGCACTTTACTAATGAATTAGATCTGGGACATTCACTCTGATCTGTACTATCAGGAACCTCTGGGAAAGTGAAAATCAAACATGATCCTAGTAATTATCAATATGTCATTAAAACTGCAATCCAAACACCTAAGAATCTCTCTAGGCTACCCCAACAAAGCCAAATGGGATTTTAAATGGAGCACTGTGGCATTGCATAAGGAAGCACATGGAAAAGGACAAGCCGTTTTATAAATCTGGAATTAAAAAAAAGAAAAAGAAAAAAAAAGAGGTCATGTAGCAATCTGCTTTAGGCAACCTAAGAGGTCTGAGTCTTCATTAAAAGTGAAGCGATCTTGTAAAAGCACTCAATGCGTGAGGCAACTTTCAAGGGGTGCTTTCAAATTGAAATTTAATGGCAGTAATAGAAAAACAGTTGAAGAAATACAAGGCACTTTCCCCAGGTTTTTGTACAAATCCAAATCAATGCAGAATCAAAAAGCACTTTGAAGGTTAGGAGGCCAGAAAAAAAGTAGAAAATGCAGAAATACCTCCTTTGTGGTTGTCTAATTGGGACTCAGGATGCAGGCTACCATCAGTTTCAAAATGCCTCAGACATCACCTATTCTTATAGGGTTTCCAACCCTGGGGTTCAGAGGCCCAGCAGATCTGGTAGAGCAAAGCAGGGACTTCAATTCAGCTCTTCTTAACTTTAAGCCCAGGCCCCTTTCCATCATACCAAGTAAGAGAGGCAAGGCATCCAAAAGTTTAGTTCTCAATTCCAGATTCCCAGATATTCTCAGCAAGCCCAAAAATGTTAGCAATCCGATCATAATGATTTCCCACCACAGAACAAAATATGAGTCAATGGCTTAATTACAAAGTAGTTTTAGATAAGTCCCCAAATCTGACCTCCATGGCCATGAGCTTGATGAGGATTTCCTGAAATTATGTGCTGGCAGTGCTTCAAACAGAGCCGTCCTCTGAAATACACTGGTTAGTGATGTAAGCTGTTATCAGCTGCCATTTCTAACTATCATTACAGGTAAGATGATGTAAAATGATTTCTGTTGGCCTCATAGACTATGCTAACTATGTTAGGAGACAGATCTCATGTCTTTCAACATTAGTTCAGTCAGGATGAATTCTGAATAATTTGATTTTTGAGGGGAAGCTAGGGAGACATAGAAACCAAAATCTCTTATAATTAAAGGCCAGTTCATTAACCCTTTCATACATATGGATTGACCATTTAAAGTGAGGTTTAAAAGTAGCCTTGTGAATAGATTTTTAAAGCCAGGAATCCCATAGAAATTCCATACGCTGTACCGGCAAGTGCCCTCTTCCTTACCTGTGTCCTTACTCCCCTTGAATTCCTCCCTCAGGTCACCAGTTTAAAGACAAATATCACAAGTTCTCCCTGAAAGCCCAGAACAATTAGAATCCAAACAAAACAGAGAAGAATGGCCTAGGTGGCATCTCCAGTGCAGTGAGGACGGGTACCCCAGGGTCTGGCAGGCAGCTCCTGACACACAGCCCCGTGGTGGGCTGCTCCTCAGGCTCTTGGCAGTGCCCTCTGCCTTCTCCTCTGCCCTGCCTCTCCCCAACTTCCATGGCAGACCCCACTCTCAAGGGCCCTCCTAACACTCACCCACTGTCTTTTGCAGCTGCTCCCACCTCCCACCTCAAGGCAACAACTCTCCAAACCCTCACATTTTTCCCCTTTCATTCTATAGGCTCTCACCCTCACCTATCTCCATAGTTCCCTTAGCTTTCTCTATCACCTTGTCTTAGCTTCCTGGGGCTGCCATAACCAAGTACCACAGACTGGGTAGCTTAAAACAGCAGAAGTGCATTGTCTCACAGTTCTGAAGTCAGAAATCAAGGTGTTGGCAGAGCCATGAGTCCTCTTAAAGGGGAGAGTCTGCTCCATTCCTATCTCCTGGCAGGTAGCTGGCAATCCCGGGTGTCCCTTGGTGTGTGGCAGCATCACTCAATCTCCGCCTCCATCACAAGGCCATCTGTCTCTGTGACCACATGTCTTCTCCTTATAAGGACCCCAGTCATCCTGGATTAGGATCCACCCTAATCAAGTTTGGCCTCACCTTAACTAACAACAATTCAAAGATCCTATTTTCAAATAACGTCACACTCACAGAACATGGGGTCAGGACCTGAACATAACTTTAAGTAGGACACCATTCAATCCATAACATGCCTATACATTAGGAACTCCATACTTATTTCCCTGGTTTCAGCTTCTTCCCCAAACTCTATCCTAAGTAAAAACTGTTTACTGGATCATCCTCTGGGCTGGCCCAATGGACCTGGGAGCCTAAAGAGGATCCTTTTGCACATTTCCCAATTTCTCAAAGTTACCCAAGTTTATAACAATTGACTCCATTCGTTTCTTTGTCCCAATGTTTAAACCTTGCTGATTCCACTCCTCAAGTTTTAGGTCCATCCTTTCATTCCCACTGCCACAAATTCAAGCCTTAACTTCCACCTGCCTGAATTTTCTGACCACTCTCCTGTCATACAGTGTCTTCTTGACTATATTACACATACCTCCTGCTACCAGAATCATCTTTCTATAACACAGATCTGACCACATCTACCCACTAATGTAAAACATCCCCAGTATTCATTGAACAAATTCCTTGCTACTAGATTCTCTCTCCAAAGAGCATTTTTAGCTTTGCCACTCATTACTGCATCTGATGCATCTTATCCTGCAGCCAACTGGACCTACCGTTCTACGAACTGTGGGACTCACTGGAAATTCTGAGTGAACTATGGTTCACACCTCCCTTACTACAGCTGCAAGCAGGCAGACAAAATTCTATTAGGGATCCAGATGGTGAGGGTAGGTCTCCTATTTTTTTTTAAGGTTTTTAAAATAACTTTTTTTTTTTTTCAAACTTTTAATTGTGCAATACAGAAAACTGAAAAACACAAAAAGAAAAGAACACAAAAGTCATCCAGAATCACAAGCAGTTTAAAATTTGACATAACTTTCTAGGTTCTGTGTGTGCATAAACACAAGGCATCCTATTTTAGAAGGTAGCAAAGGAAGGGTATCTTAGTTTGCAATAGCTGTTCTAACCAATGCCACACACTAGTTAGCTTAAACAATGAGAATCTATTTCCTCAGTTTTGGGGGTGAGACGTCCAAAATGAAGGTGTTGGTAAGATCCTGCTTTTTCTGAAGTCCACAATACTCTGATGGTAGTTTACCAGCAATTCATCACTCAATCTCTGCCTCCAGCACATGGTCATCTCTCTCCCCATCTGTCTCCTACTTCTGTGTCCAAATTTCCTCTGCTTATAAGGACTCAGAGTCATACTGGATTAAGGCCCAAACTGATTCAGTTTGATCTCATCTTAACTAATAGCACCTTCAAATATCTTATTTATAAATGGGTTCTGTTTCAGTTTCCTAGGCTTCAAATACCATGAAATGGGTTGGCTTAAACCACGGGAATTTATTAACCTACAGTTTTGAGGCCAGGAAAATGTGCAAATCAGGCCATCAAAGCAATGTTCGCTTCCCGAAGACCGGCTGCCGGTGATCCTTGGCTGCTCTGACACATGGGAAGGCACATGGTTTTGTCTCCTGGTCTCTCTCTCCTCTTCCAGGTTTTGTTGACTTCAGCTTCTTGCTTCTGTGGCTTTCTCTCTCTAAATTTCACTCTCTCATAAGGGACTCCAGTAAGAGGATTAAGACCCTTCCTGAATGAGGTGGGCCACACCTTAACTGAAGTAGCTTCAACAAAAGGTCCTACTTAAATGGATTTATACCCACAGGAATGGACAAGATTTAAGAACATGTTTTCCTGGGGTACATATAGTTTCACCCCAGGAAACCAGCAGTTCACCTTCATAGGACCAGGAGTTAGGACTTGGACATGTCTTTTCTGGGGAACTAAAGGACACACTCAGCGGCCAATCCCCAGTCCCCCGCCAAGCCCCATCCTTTTTCCCTCTTGCTTTTGTGTCCACGCGTTTGTTTTTGTACAGGGTGTTTGGTATGTTTCTATTTTGCATGAGACCACAGGTTGTAAGAGGAGACATTAAACCTTAACCAGCCTCAGCCGCTTGCCAGGGCACAAGGGTTGTTCATTGGCAGAGCCCCTCCCCCTGGAGCAGGGGTTTTTAACAAGGGATCTGTGAGCTTGATTTGAAATTCAAAAGAACATTCTTCTTGTGGGGATGTATTGGTGTGGGTGTGATATATTTATTAAATAATGCACTGTATAGTGTGGACTTAGTAAGGGGTCCGTGGTTTTCACCTGACTGGCAAAACCCAGGGTGACCAGCCAAGGTGGGCTCTTTTCCTCTGCTTTTCTAAAAACCCTTTGTGCTGTGCAAGCAATTAAGCATTCATCTGTCGGGAGCGTCTGTTGTGCCTGAGCCTGTGTTCCCACCATGCACAGTAGAACTTGCTCCACAGTCTTTGTGGGGACATGATTCAATCCCTAACAAAAGGCATAACAAGATAAGGATCTGGGGAAAGGAGTCCATGTATTCTATACAGGCTACCACCCTCAAGAACAATATGATCTACAAATGAAAAACCCTAGAGCATGTTAAATACAAGAATGATCTCCACCCTAGTGAATAAAGTTTTCTGATTAACAGGAGATGAAAGATGTCTATGGTACATACCCAAGAATCTAAATGCAATTAGACATTCATTAGCAAGCTAAATGACTTCATATCTTTAGAGATGTACTTACTTCTTTATTGCTGTTCAATCAATATTTAAATACTGACCATTAAATCCTATTTTTGATTCTGTTTCCAGCAGACAATGTCAGCATGCTGATACTGCCAAGTCTGAATTTAACAGAAGCAAGCAATGCCAGCTGTGCATTTCAAGTCCTACAGACAAGAAATGCAGCCCACAAATAAGGTATATGTAGAAGACAAAAAGCAATATCTGAAATTCCTGTAAAAACAATTTCCTTAAAACCTCTCATCTGGGAAAAGCCTAACCTTCATTTACTTTATGGTTCATCATATTATCTGAATGATCTTATTGAGTCACCAGCCCTTTGGTGGAGAAGAATCAGAAGACAAACGTGGTGCACACCTTGTCCCAGATCTAGACTACAACTTCAACTGCAGCTGACAAGCATCTGAGATGTAATTTGTGAAAATAAAACATGACATGTATATCTACATATAAAAAAATCATCTAATGCCTTATACCTTTAATACCTAATGCAGCGATATTTAAGGTAGTCTTTAATGGCAGGGTTGTCTCAGCTTCCTGCGGCTACCATAACAAATTTCTAGAACCTGGGCTTGTAGCTGCAGGAGTCCATCTCTCCCCGTCGTCACATGGCCTCCTCCTCTCTGAGTCGGATTCTCTTCTCCCCTTCTTCTAAGGACACCAGTCACACTGAATTAAGGGCCCACCCTACTCCAGGATGACCTCATCTTAACTAATTCCATCTGCAATGACCCTATTTCCAAATAGGGTCACATTCTGAGGGACTGGGGATTAGCACTTCAACAGATCCTTTTGGGGAACACAATTCAACTCATAACACAGGGCTAATTCAATTCACCAAATGAGTTTAGAGTAATATCTCACATGCAAAAGGCAGAGGCCAAGACCAGTGCTCTCAGGTAAAGCATCTCCTTTCTTACCAGAGACTCCTTTCCAGTACAGGTCATGCACAGCCTCTTTCTCCAATGGCCAAATCAGATGTCACCATTTTATCTGAGAGCACGTGAAATGCCATGGCTCCCACAAGCAAGGGCAATGGATGTCCCACGGCAAGTTCCGCCTCACTGCGGCTCTGCTGCCCAGTAAGTTTGCATTGGCTCCAAGTTCTCACTTTTTGAGGAGAATCAATTTGCAATTTTTTAGAGAATGTATTGCCTATCATTTAACACTGCTACCAGAAGATAACATTTCAGCAATTACTTAGTGCTGACATTTTATTATTTAATATTAAAATCCCATCAGATATTTCTAGTCTGATAAGCTAAAAATGAGGTTTGAAAATAAAGCACCTGGCAAATCTGATTCACAGTAACCAAAATGGCATCTTGTCAGATGGGAAATAATTCTTAACCTGACATGATTTCAATCTGCTGCCATTTTATGAAATGGGATCCGTCTGCACTCTATAAAGATGCTCTGGCTTGCCGCTCTTCAGCTAGACACCCAATTTAACCTATTTTCAGGGGATTCTTCTATTATGCAAACTAGTGGTAAAGCAATTACATGCTCCAAAGGATTAAGACTAGAAATTCTGCATTCATAGACTTGTCATTTTCACCTCTTAAAATGGAAATTCTTGCCAGATGTTAAGGTACCTTTTTTATTTTGCACAATGTCACCTAATGATCAGAGGAAGCATCCTCAGAAAGCAGTTTTAGCTCCAGAGTTCTATGAGAGAGCCTTGACAACACGTGGACGCTCTACCCCCAGGAGCCTGCGTGAGAAATGAAGGTTTAGTGGAGTGGAGGACGCATTTCTTCAGGCTTTTCAGCGTTACTGAGTAATTTGCTGTGGTCAATACTCAGGCAAGATCCTAGGCTACAGAGAAACATGAATAAAGTTTGAGCAGGGGGTGCTGTGGGGATGAAAGAGATGTGTAAAGTGGAAATTAAACAGGAAGTATTTCACTCTTCTGTGGTTTGAAGAGAGTGGTTGTAAGCCCCTGAGACAGAAAGAATGAATAAAGACTAGCTTTTACTACTGCCTGCCAGGAAACGTGCCACATGCCTTCTGCTTCAATCCTCTCACACACAACTCTCCTCTGGTTTTTTGTGGGTTTTTTTTTTTAAGATTTATTTATTTATTTATTTCTCCCCTCCCCCTCATTGTTTGCACTTGCTGTGTCTGTTCGTCTTCCTTGTGTCTTTAGGAGGCACAGGGAACTGAATACGGGACCTCCAACGTGGGAGGGAGGCACCTAATCACTTGAGCCTCCGTTCTCTGCTTTGTTCCTTCTTCTTGTGTCTCTTGTTGCAACATCTTGTTGTGTCAGCTTGCCACGCCTGCCCGTCACATCAGCTCGCTGTCTTGCTCGTGTTCTTTAGGAGGCACTGGAAACCTCTGCTCCCTGCTTAGTTGTGTCTCTCATTATGTTTTTCTTCTTGTGTCTCTTATTGTGTCATCTTGTTGCGTCAGCTTGTTGTGTCAGCTTGCCACACCTGCCCATCACACCAGCTTGCTGTTTTCTTTTGGAGGCACCAGGAACCAAACCACAGACCTCCCATGTGGTAGGTAGGAGCTCAGTTGCCTGAGCCACATCCTATTCCCTCTCCTCTGGTTTTTAACAGAGGAGGAAACTGAGGCCCAGGATGGACTGTAAGCTTCATAAGGCCATACAGTTCATAAGTGGGAGTCTCTTAGATATGCTCTTTCTACCACCCTCTGCTACTTCTCCCAATGTGGAAAGAGAAACACAAGGCGGTAGATTTGGTACTCAAGACCACATCAAGCTCCTCACACAGGCTGAAATACTCGACACTTGGTATTATTAAAAAGCACATGTATCTTTAAATAACTATATCCAATTTCGAGTTTTAAAAATAAACCAATTAAATATGAGGAAACATTTAATATGGTCAAGAAAGGAAGTCAGAGGAGAAGGGATGGAGAAAACACAATTTCTTTCCAGTCTTGTAATATTTGATCGTGCTTTTATGAGGCTTCACAGAGAGAAACAGAACTCTCAGGAGACAGGTGATGAAGGACAGAGGGAGTTGGTGACAGGATTTTGCTTCATCATTGCCGAGGAAAGCGACCCCATGTGCTCTGAGATCCAGAGCAGAATTCTGGCAAGCATGCACCGGCGAGTCATGACTCAGACCATATTCTCCTCAGCACAACTGCAGCTTGTCCAGGTGCAAACACACCACCCTCCTGATGTTCTGCACTCTCTATCGGTGAGGGTGCGGCACTGCAGTGCTCCTTACCCAGGATGCAGTGCTCCTTACCCAGGATGCAGTGCTCCTTACCCAGGATGCCCAGCTGCACTGCAGGGCACTGCGAGACACCTGAAAGAAAACGGTGCCCTCAAGGCGGACTTGCCTTCTGTACCACAGCGGTGACAGGAGCGGACAACGTGAACCCAGGAGAGTATCCTCCAGTTATGCGTTGGCATCAGGGGGTCTTTTTCCCCTCTGGGTTTACAAGAAAACCAAAAATATTACCAAGCAAATTAAACAACCCCAATCTTTCTGTATTTCAGAGCAGAAGGGAAAGAGGCACTAGGCAAAATAACAATCCCATGATTCCTTAGAAAACCCAAGAACTAAAAGTCTATATGAAAAAGGCTTTTAAACACCCTTCAAATGTTTATTTGCATTCCCCTAGAACTCCTTTAATGTATTCATGAGTATGAGACGTGCCCCTTGGAAGTCTGGGCCATGTGCTGGGGTGGTGGAACCAGGCGTTTCTGGGCGAGAGTCCAGGCTTGCACCCCTATCGTGGGTTGGCCATGGGCACAAGGCTGAGCCTTTCTGTGCATTTCAGCCCTCAGTGTAAACGTGGCTTAACCATATCTACCATATCGAAAAAAAAGGGTGGCTGGTGGCGTTATTGTTGATACAAAGCTATTAATGAACACACTTCCACCCACCCTCCGGGGGAGAGAACACATACAAGGATAATTAATGTACTGTTCTAGAGAGCAGGAAAGTGATATCAGGGGGGACTGCTGGAACTCAGAGGTGAGGAAACGGATTCAACTGCAGAGGTGAGCTGGGGTGGCAGGAGGGGAGGCGTTCCAGGCAGAGGGCACTGCAATGCCAGAGCAAGTCAAACAAAGCCAAGGTCCTTGCCAGCCACAATGGCTAGTCAGGGGACATATGTGGGGACACAAAGCTGGGGAGCATTCTGAAGTGCTAGCTCATGCAAGGATGGAAACATGGGCAAAAGGGAAAGAAAAGAAAGGGGCTCCATGTGCATTTTTTTTTTCAGGCCACACCAGTAGGCTGTACAGACACAAAATTTGATTTTTCATCACTCTAACTCCTTGATATCAACACTTTGCTACCACAAAATCAGTAATCCAAATGCTGAGAACATCTGGAAAATAAATGATGGACTTTTTCAATGTTTACATGTGAAATCCTATATCACATACTGTGCACAGAATAACTTTGATAAAAAATTCTAATTGGATAGCATTCTGCCTTCTATGCACATGAAAAATGGAAAAAGCATATTAAGAACACAGTATTAACTGATATGTAATACAGAAAAAGCTCTGGAAGGACCTATAGCAATTATTAAAAATGATTAACCTATTATGAGATGAAGCCTGTTTATAGTTGTCTTCATTTTGCATACTTGTATTTTCTAATTTTTCTAAAATAAAGGTGAATTCATTAGACCCTGCTGAGAAGAACTCTGTAAAGAGAAAGTTTGTCATAAACTCGAGGAGTTCACTTATATTTACAAATATACCACCTTCAGCCAACATTTGCTCAGCTGCAGAAGAAAAATCAAAACTGTGAGACTGGAGAAAGAAGGGGTTCGCAGTCTTGGGATGGCACCAACCTGGATCGCAGAGGCATTTATAGCTGGTGCCCACACTGCGGCACGTGCCGTGAGCACATGGGCTGAGGGCACAGAAGTCCACAAGCTGGGCGCAGGCCGGCCCTGTGAAACCGGGGCTGCAGCTGCAGCTGAAACGCACCCCGTCCCCATGGCAGGTCCCGTTGTTCTGGCAGGGCGACGAGACACACGGGTCCACTTTCTCTTCACAAGCAGATCCAAAGTAGCCTGAGAGAAAATGCACGGGGAGAGCAGGTGAGGAGAAGAATTAAAATGTGTTTATGCATAACTAATAAATCAAATCCACAGATCTTAACTGCTCTCCATTTGTGAATTAATTAACCAATTACTTCATTAACACAGTTTTCAGACTGTCACACCCCAACAAGGGTGAGAGAGACTATTTTCTTAGCTTTGGTTACCTGGGGTTAAAATGCTGAGTCTGGGATTCCATTTTTGTTGAAATATAAACTATATGACTGCTTAGCTATATCTATAAACATGTATATGGATATATTTCTGTGCATACACGTATATGTATGTGTATACGTCATTTAGACAGATGCTGTGGTAGTCTGGAGCTGCCTGTAGCCCAGAAAAACGTGTTCTTAAACTTAATTCATTCCAGTGGCTGTGAGCCCATTATATGTAGGACCTTCTGATAAGGTTACTTAAGTTAAGATGTGGCCCACCTCAATCAGGATGGGTCTTCGTACTATGGGTGGAGTTCTTTATAAGCAGAATGAAACTGAGACAGAAAGGGAGAAAGCCATAAGCAAGAAGCTGAAGGACAACAGAACTTGGGACAGTAGGAAGAGGTCAGGAGAGGCGGCCATGCGTGCTGTCATGTGACAGAGGGGCCAAGGACCAAGGATTGCCAGCAGTCAGCCCCAGAATGCCAGAATTTGAGAAGAATGCATCACCAGGATGATACCTGGATTTGGACTTTACCAGCCTCAAAACTGTGAGATGATAAATTCCCATCATTTAGGCCAACCCATTGCATGGTATTTGCTTGAGCACCCAAGGAAACTAAAACAGATGTCAAAAATAAATTAATGGAGTTTGCCTTCTGGAGGGTAGGATTTGGGTCAGTGGAGGACTTTCACATCTT
>JAQZBX010007485.1:0-50483 GCA_029593785.1 Cabassous unicinctus
GGCTCACCTCGCTGCCGGCTTGCCTTCACCAGGAGGCCCCAGGAATTGAACCTGGGGCCTCCCATATGGTAAACGGGAGACCAACCAATTGAACCACAGCCGCTTCCCAAAACATCTTTTCTGACACTTTGAGGACAGGAAAGGGCCTGTAGCCTGGAGTCAGGTGACCTGTTCTTACTAGCATTTTGCTCCAGAGGTCAGTAACCTTGGATGACTATTACTCTGCCACTTTTGGGTGGCCTTGGTGAATGACAGGACCAGTCCCTCCTGTCCTGGCATCCTGGGCTGTCCCACCCCACCCCCTCAGACTCCTCTGTGGCCCAGCCCCCACATGGCAAGGGCCAAGCTTGCCTAAAGTTCACCTGGGCAGGGCTGGGTGCCAAACCCACCCCAGCTTCCCTCCTTCTGCCTACCTGCTGCCCAGCCTCCAGCCCTGGGAGGGGAGGATCGATGCCACAGCCAGAGGCAGTGTTTTTGGCCATTGATTGTTGAGATTTCTCGCTGGGCTCTAGAGCAAACAAACCTGCCGCTTCTCTAACAACAATCCAGGTCTTCGGCTGCACAGTCTGCAGCCTTGCTGGCAGGCAGGCTGGTGACAAGTAGGGGTGGTGGAAGGTCCTGGCTGGGCCCAGCAGGGACTTTGGGCATGGGAAGAGGGGTGATGGGGAGACCAGGTAAGGATGCTAGGATGACTCCTAGTACCTGTGCATGCCTTGTTTGATCCAACTTTGTATTTTTGCTCAGCCATTTTTCCCTACCTAGTATGCCATCCTGGGTCCTTCTGCTTATTTCAGTTCTCCCATCCCCTTCCTTCCTGATCACCCAGCCCAATGGTGCTCTCTACTATCCATCAGGAACTTAGCAGGTTCATCCTTCATCCACCCTCCCATTCTCCATTCAACAGCTCCCTATTGAGCACCTACCGGGTGCTTTGCTAGGCAGGAAGACAACACAGTCTCTGCCCTGAAGGAACTGTTTGGAGGGGGAGCTGCCTTCTAACAAACTACACCAGGGACCCTCTGATTTTAATTAATTGAGATACAAATGAGATGCCAAATAGTACCTACATGATCCAATCACTCTGGCCTTTAGAAGGACTGGCGAGTCCTGGCCAGTGATTGCTCTGGGCCTCAATTTCTCATCTGTAGCAAGAGGGTCTTTGTGGGCCCAGAAAGGCTTTTGGGAGCCTTGGGGCCCCTTGGCCAGGCCGTGCTGCATGCCCTCCATCACAAGTCTTCTCACCTCTGCTGGCTCTGGGTATCCCCCTGCCTCCCAATATGGCAGAGCAGGTGCAGAGCTCCTCCTGCCCCAAACATCATATGCTGCAGAGTCCAAGCAATGGGTGCCCCCATTTAGTCCCCAGGGGCTGATCAGAATCCTGACGCCATTTTACCAACCCCAGCATCTCCCTCAATCCTCTCTTCCTCCCCTCCACTCTACCGTCAGGATCCCCCCTCTAGCTGGTGATTGGCTCGATGGGCAGAACTGCAAGGCCCCTGTGAAAAGTGCCTGAACCACTGAGCCCCCCTCCCCAGATGCACATTTGCATGCTGTTTTGCCCCCCTTTGCAGGCTGGCTCCTTGTTAAAGGCACAGAAGCAGACCCTGCTCTTTCCCCCTCCCAGCCCAGCAGCTGAGCATCAGCTCCTTTGTCCTCCAAGCAGCCACCTGCTGACTGTCTGGCCAGGGTCCCATCAGCCAGCAGGTGCCTAGAGAGTCCCAGAGCCTGGGGTGGGGGTGGGGAATCAGGCAGCATGGGGGAGTCATGTTATGTCTCAGGGAAGAAAGGGCAGCCCCAAAGGAAGAACGTGATCAGATCAGCCCTGCTCCAGGAGCCAGGACTGGGAGCCTGGACCGGTTCTTGCTGGCTGGGTAACCTTGGGCAAGTCAAGTCACCTCCCTGTGTCTCAGTTTCTTCAGGAATTCATGGTGCCTGTCCCACCTCTTTCATGGAACAGCATCAGGAGCAAAAGAAATCAGAGGGGTGGTGACTGGGATACCAGAAGCCCCTCACGGATCCTCGAGCAACCAGAGCTGTTCAGCATCAGGAGAGACTGATGTGCAGTCACTGGAGGGGCTGGATTAGAAACTGGAGGAGCCCAGGACTGGATGTTTGTGGGAATGCGAGAGAGTACCAAGCTGGTCCAGGTTGGACCAGGAAACTGAAATCAGCTGTGCAGAGGGTTAAAGATTGGGGTTCAGGCTGGTGGTCAGAGGAGAAGGGGGAGATGGGGTCACCTTCTTTGAGGACAGAAAAGCCCCCAGTATCTCCAGGCAAAGGTGTGGAGGTGGGACCAAACAAGGCAGGCATGAGAGACCTCACCCAGACTCCCCGAACCCCCCTTCCCACCCCGCCCATCTCCTGGCAGAGCCCTAGTCCTCCCTACTGGGTCCAACCAGCTCCCTCCCATCCCCCTCTGCCTGCCAGCCAGCATGGGAAGAGGCCTGTTGCTTAGATTGGGGTGGTGCTCCTGAGGCCCCAGCCACCTGGGTTGTGCCTGAGTCTGGTCCCTGCTGCACCCACATCACTCAAGCTCCCTCTGGTGCCTCCCCCTGGTCCTCCTCTGCCTGGGCCTCAAACACAGGGATCCGGGGGTAGGCCAGGGCCTAACCCTCCTCAACTCAAAGAATCCACACACCCAGCCTGCTGGGGTCTTTGGAGGTCAAGCCAAGGTTGGAGCAGGGGAAAGGCTGAAGCACTAGAGGCTGTGCAGCAGAGTCCATTTGTTCCCGGGTGTTTTAAGGCAGCAGGGTGAAGGAGCCCCATGTATATAGGTAGCTATGTCTGTGCATCTCTGCCTGGCTCATCTACCTATCCCTGAGTGCCAGTATCCATATGTCCTGCATATCTGTACCCTCCTGTGCCTGGATGCCTCTGTCCCCATATCCTATGGCCCTGGGTATTGTCTCAGCAGGCCCCAGCTCAGGCTGGTGTCTCCCCCTCCCACTCTTCCTCCCCAATCTTGGGCTCCACTGACCCCTCAAGGAGACTTGTAGCTAGAGCTGCTGCTGCTATTTTTAGCAGCTCTGCACCCCTCCCCTCCCCCACTAAGGCTTGCTGAGGAAGTTGAGGGGAGACAGGCCAAGCCTGAGGGGACTCACAGGCTGGGATCTGGACAAGTGAGGCCCCTTTCCTCAGATCACAAGGCCACGGAGTCAAGGGGTCCCTGGGCTGGCCCACAGGTGCTGGGCACAGGCCCTGGGTCAGGCCAGGTACCTTCACAGCTGCCTGGAACTGGGAGAAGGTGTCCAACTGCCCCCCCTCCCCTCCCCACAAGCCCCCAGCCTCCAGTTAGGGGCAGAGCCCAGGACTCAGGTGACTCTAACCAGGTCATTTGGAAGTAAGGCTGGAGCTCCTGGGAGGGGTAGGGAGGGGCTCAAAGGGTCAGGAAGTAGGGAAGAGGGAAACACACCTGGATGAAGTTACTCACCCAGGGACCTCTTGCACTTCCCAGAGGGATTTCAGACCCCTGATGTGGCTCAACTTTGCCAAAAGGCCACAGTTTCAGCACATTGCCTCCAGATGCTTGGGGCACCTGGGACTCCCCATCCCTGCCCCACCTGCTCTGGAACTGGCAACAGCTGGAGGGGGATAGGGTGGGGCAGTATAGGACAGTGCAAGGGGCCTAAACAGAGGAACAGAAGGACCAAGGCGGGAGGCAGCCCTGGGCTCAGGCTGCCCTTGCTTTCAGAGCACTTTTTTTCCCACGTCTGTCCTGTCTGGCTCCCGAGCTCAGCAGGGCAAGGATGGCTCCAGGTCTGCTTCCCAGAGCTAGTTAGGCCAGACCCGCTGGTCACTTCAGCTCTCTGAGCCTATTTATCTGCGGGATGGGGAGGGTTCATCAGATTGTGTAGGTGAATGGGCCCCACACAGAGCCTGGAACACAGAAGGTGCTCAGATGAGTTAGAGCTCTCTCTGGGCCCTCGTCTCATACTTGCATCCCCCACCACCACCACATGTGCACACATATACACACACATGCAAGCATACATACACACATGCACACGTACATACTCAGGTACACACACATGCTCAGCAGATACTGAGATACTGAGCTGAGGAGACTGGAGTCCCGTGCCTGCCTATTCTTGCACCCTGCCAGGTCCTAGCCACCTTTCCCTTGGTCACCAGGAGGCTCCATCAGCCCCTGGCACTGGGCACCACTAATAGAGGAGCCGTAGCTCTGTTCCACTTACCCAAAGACTCTCTAAAACTCCAGGAGCAAAGTAGGATGTAGAAAACCAGACAAGCCCAGAGAGGGCAGGACAAGCCCAAATCACACAGCTTTTCAGTGGCAGAGCTTCCTCCATGCTGGAGCCAGCTCCTCAGCATTCACAGCGGTGGTCAGAGTCCATCTCAGCATTAGGGCCAGGGCAGCCTAGAGGTCTGGGTGCAGGGCCCCTCCCACTCCCAGCCAAGCTTTCCCCATCTGTTTCCTCCTAGATACAGCTGGCAGAAGCAGCCACAAGGCAAAGGTCACAAGGTCAGAGGAGCAACTTTGACCCTGGCACCCAGAACAAGCCCCTTTACCTGACCAAAAGGCCATGTAATCTTGGGGCCACTGAGCTGACAGGTCAGCTCAGAAGTGGACACAGGTCTTGGGAACAGCCTCAATGGTTTTTGCTTTTGAACCTCAAGATGCTAGGAGAGGGCAGCAGTCCAGAGATGCTGGTCTGGAGCCCAAGAAGGTACCGGCTCCTAGGCCCTGGCACCTTAGGGTCCTGTCTTGCTGGGCTCAGTGGCTGGGAAGGACTGTCCTTGGAGGGTGTGTGGAGCCAGCACGGGAGCAGAGGAGGGGGAGATGGCTAGTCTTCCTTAATCATCCCCTGTCCCTGAGTTCCACCAATAGGTTATGCTGGGCAGGCCCTAGTACTGGCTTCAGGGAGAATGCGGTTCCTGCTTCTGCAGCCTTCCGAGTCCCAGTTGACATTTCCAAGGTTTTCCATACAGAGAAATACGATTTCTGCTGCTGACATGCTAGTGGCGGAACGGGCTGGCGCTGGAGGGAGGGCTGACCCAAGCAGCCAGCTCAGGGCCACATCCCTCTGGCCACCCATTGCACACTTCCATCTTGGGACCAGCAGGTAGCTCCCTCGCCCCTCTACCTCCTGCCTAACATAGCAAGCAGGAGAAGGAACTGTGAGAAATGTGGGTAGCAGATGGACAGAAAACCCTCCAGCAAAGGAAGGACGCCCAGCATCTCACCTCATTCCTACTTAAGGAGTTGGCATAATCAGGGTGGCAATACAACAGAATGATTAGCTATTAGGGTGGGGTGGGGGTGGGGTGGGAGGGGTGGTGTCAAATGAGGCCGCTGCTGCTTTCCCACCCCTGCCCGACTGCCCCAGCGGCTGGGGGTCAAGTATACTGCCAGTCCCTTCCTCTCCCCCAACTCCCCCTCCAGGCCCCCAGCTCCTTCACCACCTGGCAGGGCCAGGGCCCTCAGATCCCCTGGGCCAGCAGGCAGGCAGGAGGGGGGACACAAGGCCGCAGGGGAAGGTGTAGAGCGCAGCAGGTGACGCTGTAGCAGAGGCCTCATTAATCACTCCTCCAGCCCCCAGCTCTGCAGTGGCGAGACCATATTAGATTTTAAATTGGAAAGCGGCAAACATGGCAGTTAGCTGGGAGCTCCCTGTACCCTGGGCCCCTGGTCACAGCCTCGCGGGAGGTGGGACAGTGGGGCAGAGGGCCTGGCCCAGCCGAGACCCAGAGAAGTCTCCCCCTCCCCCACTCTCCCCACCACACACACACTGCCAAAGCCTGAGGGGTTTCCAGACCAGATCTCCCCGGGGAAGGGTCAGATTAGAATCCAAGAAAGGGGCAGCCTGAAAAGCAGGGAGCAGGACAGCCCCTCAGAGACAAGCACATCCCTTCTTTCGGGAGCTGGGGCCTTTCCGGGCTTGAGGACTGTGTGCAGCCAGGAACAGGGGGTAGGAGGTGGTGGTTTAAGTCCTGTGCACGTCTGGCTCTGCACACACCCATGGCCACCACCCATGCTTGCACACACATGCACCCACATACACAGGCACAAACACAGGTGAGAGAAATGTTGAGCCCCGGCTGTGGAACACACAGACCAGTTCAAGCCCCTCATTGGCCACTTTCCTTCTGTATGAACTAGGATGAAATACTTTGCCTTCCAGCCTCAGTTTCTTGGTCTGCAAGTATAGTGACTCCTAGCACAGAGGGCTGCCCCTCTGGGTGGAAGACAGCCCTCTGAGAGGTGCATGCCTGGCCCGGCAGTGGTGCGCAGGAAATGTGAGTGCCCTCCCCTGCCTGCACGGCCAGGCCCCCCGCCCTCAGTGCTCCTGACTGGGCAGTGATGTGGGGCAAATCAGTAGAGTACAGCCATGTGTGGCCATGGAACATCCTGGGCCAAATCATATGAGGTCAAGTGCCCATGGCTGTCATCCACCCACCTAAAGCCCTCCTACCTCACTCTGCCCCAGCTTCCAAAATTGCCCATCAAACTCCCACCACTCAGAATACCAGTGTCCGGCCAAGCATGGGGAGAAGACACTAATCTTCACTGAGGAGTGAGTGGCTGCTAGGCCAGGCCCAGCAATCCTGACAGCCTAACATCCCTGGGCTCCTTGACTCCTCTCCCTACCCAACCTCAGACCCCAGTGTTCCCAGGCCCAACAGTAGGGTAGGGGAGAAAGTGCCCCATCTTAACTCTTCTCCAGGAACCCCTACCCAAGGCTCTTCCCTCCATTGAGGTGGTGAATACATAGAGGTTGAGAGGTCAGCCTCCAAAACTACACTGGCCATCACGATAGCCACTAACCACAGGTGGGTATTTAAATGTAAATGCATAAACATGAAAGAAAATTAAAAATTCAGCTTCTCAGTCTCGCTAGCCACATTCCAAGTTTTCAATAACTGCCTATGGCTACTGGCTACCATATCAGACACACGGATAGAAAACATTTCCATCACCCCAAAAAGTTTGATTGGACAGTGCTGCTCTAGAGCTGGACATCCTAGATTTGAACCTGACTTCTGACACATCCAAGCTGGTGACCTTGGGTAGATGCACTTCCCTAGGCCGCAGTTTCCTTATCTATAAATCAGGATAATAAGTCATACCTCATAGGGATATTGTAGGGATTAAATGAATTAATGTGGGTAAAGCACTTAGAAAGGCACTAGGTGTGTGGCAAGTGCTCAGAAAATGGTAGAGTTCAACATTCTTATTTGCAGAGCTCCTTCCTGGCTCACAGGACCCTGGAATGAGAGAGTTAGAGTCTTTCTCCATTTTACCAATAGGGAAATGGAGGCTCAGGTTGGGAAAGTGACTTGTGCAGAGAGACTTGGTGTGTTAGGGGCAGGACCAGGACAGGGTGGCCCGACTCCTCCATTGCTCCCTCCATCTGGGAAGAAGACCATCCCTAGAGATGCCAAAGCCCAGGATCCCCAGGATCCCGGAAGAGGTAGCTGCCCCTGGTTGTTCAGGAGGCAGTGAGCTCCCCGACCCTGAAGATATGCCCAAAGATGCCAGGCAGCCCCAGGGGCCTGGGAGGACTCATTCATCAGAGCAGTTGGGCCAGATGTCCTCTGAGCCCTTGACCTCCTGAGTTCCAGCCCTGCCCCAAGTTTGCTGTGTGACCCTGGGAAAATCCTTTCTTCCTCTGGACTGTTTCCTCACAGGAATATGAGGAAGGGACAAGATGCCCACAAAGGATACAAGGGCTCATATTCTAGGGACCAATCACTTCCTTGACTGGAGCCTGGCCAAGAAAAGGTGCCTCCATTCAGATTTGCTTTCCAGATCTGATTGGACTACCAGGGCCTGATCAGGAAAAAGAGGGGGGTGAGAGAGTAGGATGGGGGTGGTCAGTGGGAGGGGCTGGGGGCCACCAGCATGTGCTGGCAGGCCCTTTCCATCAATTGCCAGTTGAGGCTGTGCTGGGGCACTGCCAAGGCTGGCTGCCTGTCTTCTCCCTGCAGAACCCTGCATGCCCCTGCCCTCCCCTACCCACCCCTACTGGCCAAGGGCCAGGCACTTTGGGGAGCAGAGAGACTTCTGAGTGTGCAGGCAGAAAACTGGCTGGGAGTTCGTGCTCCCTGAGGCCACCCTTCACTGTGCCTAGCACCAGGGGTCAATATTTGTGGGCAGAGATGTGGGAGGAGGATGCCTAATGCTGGACCCCTGCCCCTTGGCTTGGTATGGGAGACACAAGCCCTACACACGCTGCAGTGCCCCAAGGAGGTCAGAAGAGGGAGCTGCTGTCACCCACTAGGATGGGCAGGATGGCTCCCCAGAGGAGGGCATGGCAGGTTTGCAGACACACAAAGGAGCAGAGAAGCACATCAGGAGGGGGAACCATGTGAGGAAAGGGACAGAAGGCCGAAGGCACCTCTTTTGGCAATGAGAAAGTCCCTTTCAATCTTTCTCTGTGCCCACCCCAACGATGGGCCCTCCAGGACACCACCAGGACTTCCTTCCCCATCCCCCTAAGCTGTAGGGCTCCCAGCACAAGTGCCCAGGGATCATGGCAGCCAGGCTGGTGGTGAAACAAGTTAGGAGGCCCCAGGTGCTACAGCTTAGGGGTAGTGGGTGCCCATGGCTGAGATGTGGAGCTGCCCAGGCTCTGATACTCACCTGTTGTGTGGCCTTGACAAGTTACTTAACCATTCTGGGCCTCAGCATCTTTATCTCTGGGGACAATGACCCAAACCTCCCTGGATTGGGGAGAAGGGAAGGAATTAGGTATTTAAGCTTCAGAGTGTATGTCAGGGACACGATGCTTCCATCCCCAGCTACTGCCTCCAGGCTACAGGAAGCACAGGACCCACGAGGGTCCATTTGGGCTCTGCCACATCTCCCAGGTGACCTTAGAAAAGCCACACACATCCTAGCTCTGGGCCTCAGTTTTCCCATTTTGCATATGGGTGGGTTATATTGCTTTCCCTGTTAATACAAGAAGCCAGGCAGCAGCAAATCTACCTCAGATGGCAGGACACTGTGGGGTTAATTGTTTCAGGAGCACATGGACTCAGAAGCCTCTAGAACTGTGTCTCAGGCCTCAAGGGCCCTGTGTAGCCCTGCCAGCCTCTAGCTGGGGCCCCTCAAAGCAGAGAGCAGGGCTGGGCCCAGTGGAACTGTCACTGTGGAGACCTGGCTCTCGCTCTAGGGGGCCCAGAAGCTCTCACTCCCAGGGCCCCCCTTCTCTCTCTTGGGACTCTGGGATAATGGGGGTCTACAAAGGCCAGGCCCTCACTAATCCCCTATTAGAACTTGAAAGGGGCCAGGGAACCTCCAGAATAAACTCATTAAGTTTTATGGGATAATAAATGGATCCCATTAAATTCTCATTCTCCCAGTGCAGGGCTAAGTTAACCTCTGGAACCCAGAGGGGTGGGCTCCCTGCCCTCTGTACCCCCCTGCCTTTTCCTGGCTCCACCTGATGTCAACTGCCCTAGCTGAGAGCTGTTGCTGCCACTGTGGGGCCTGTGGCTTGGACCCTGGGGGGAGGGAATGCCTGGTGTCTCTGCACCAGAGTGGCAGGCAGCCACTCCTGGGGTGGGGCTGGCAGATGGGAGCTCGGGCCTGTCTCTAGATGAACCTTCACCACTCCATGGATGACAAAAGGGAGGCTTGAGCAGGCCAGCCTCCTGTCCAGGTCACACACTAGTGAGGCACAGATTCAGGATTGGACCCTAAAGCTTTCTGGCCCTCAGGGGGCAGGCCAGGTGCTCCTGAGGCAGCACCTGGAGTCTAACCATTGTCAGTACAACAGGTCCCCCAGGCAGGGGGCACTGCCTAATGACCCCTCGCCCTTCATTTTTGGCCTTTGCCTCCACATAGACCCATTCTGGCTCCACGTCCCACCAGTGCTGTGACCTGGACAGGCTCCTGGGGCCTCACTAAGCCCTGACTTCCCCACCTATAAGACCAGGGTGGTAACACCTACCTAGCTGGCTTCGGTGGAGAAGAGGCCCCAGTTGTATTGCCTTCCCGTCAACAGAAGATGCTCCCCCATTCCGACCCAGGCCTGGTGGGGGTGGGGGACCCGGGCCCTGGGGAGCCAGGGGGGAGGGAGGCAGGGTAGGCAGCCCTGCCTGGAAAGCCCAGGCTGGGGCAGGAGGGAGGGGTTTCTAATCCCCAGAGGGGCCACTGGGGGTGGGCGGCCCAGAGGCGGGAGTGGGAAAGAATCCACCGGGGAGGCATCCTGAATGGCTCATTAGTGCCGATGAAAGCCTTTTTTCATTTCGTCTAAATACTTTAAACAGGGCTCCCTCGGATGTCTATTTGCATAGCTTAAGAGCTAATGCGGGGGGAGGGCCCAGGCGCTGGCAGGGCCATGCCAGGGCTGGGGGCTGCCGGGAAGCTCCGGGGTGTCCTCTGCCAGGTGGATGGAGGGGAAGAGGGTTTCCCCAGAGCCAGCCACTTGGAGGATGCAGCCCCCAGCCCTGCGGGAGGGGAGGGCAGAGGAGCAGCCTGGGAGTCCATCCCTGGGTTCTGGCACCAAGTGGAGAAGGCAGGTGGGAGTTATGGGGGGGCTGCATGCTCTGGGCCACGGCCCTGTCCCCCGGGACATGCAGGGCCATGAAGGTGGCCACCCTTCCATGGATAGAGCAGTATTACCTCCATTTTATAGTTGAGGATGCTGAGGCCCAGAGACACGTTCTGACATGCTGGGGTCATACACACGGGCATCCCACAGGGAGCAGTGTCCCCCAGATTGGAGAGGCCTCATCCCTTGGCCTGTCCCTCCCCACTCAAGAGGCTTGCCTCAGCAGAGCCCTGGGGGGTGGGGCACCCAGCCTCTGACTGTGGCCTATCCCTCACCCCCTGGACACTGCTATTTAAAACATTCAGATTCTCACAAAACCCTTTCAAAGTACCCATTTTATAGCTGAGGAAGCAAAGGCCCAAGCTCACATGACTTTTAAGTGGCAGAGCTGACACATGAACCCAGTTCCATGTGACTCTGAGCCCCGGCCCTGTGGAGCTGTGGAACTGGGTTTCTGGTTTGGATCCCAGACTCAGATGTGCTTCACTCTTGGGGTGGGCACTCCCTGGATCCCACAATGCCAGGCTTCCCAATGGCCCGGCTTGGCTCAGGCTCAACCCAGGTCCCAGATGTCAGAAGCCTGCGCTCCAGTCCCAGCTCCACTTCCAGCCTGCATGAGACCTTGGGCAGTCCATTCCAATCTCTGGGCCTCAGTTTCCTCAACCTGCTAGAGTGATCTCCCCTGCTAGATAGCTCCAGTCTCCTCCTGAAAGGCAGCCTGGTGCCCCAGAGTCATAGGTTCAAATCTCAGCTCCTTAGGCAAGGTCTAGGCTTCGGTTTCTTTGCGAAGCAGGAATAAGATTCTCATCTTACAGAGTTGCTGTGTGACGGGCTTGACTCGAGGTCCAACACACAGTAGGTTCTTGATGAGACTGGCCAGCTGGGCTCCAACACCTCCCTTCCACTGTCCCACACCTCATACCGTCCCCCTTTGTCCACTCTCTTCACCCCTGAACTCAATCAGTCCAGGCAGAGAGAAGCCCCTGACCTCCTGGCCCAAACTCCAGGAACATGGAAGGGAGGGTGTCACAGGGCCTCAGGCCTAGAGGGTGCCTGGAGATGCCCTCTCCCCAGAAATGGCTTGCCTCCCAGTGGGTCTGACAGTAGGTGGCACCCACCAGGACCAAGTGGCAGCTGATTGCAGAATCAATTTGCTCGTTTGATATGCTATCTCGATCCCATTTAACCAAGTGCTCAGTCCCCCCAGATAACACAATCAGTGCAATCGACAGTGACGGGAGGTGCCCATTAGCTCCGCTCCGTTGCCCAGCACCCACCTGGCAACTAGCGGGAGAAGCTGTGCCTGCTGTGGTCATTTCCCGAGACAGGGGGCGTCTGTGTACTCCCTCTCCCAAAGTAAAGTCCCACACAGATGGCTACCCTGGGAGCCATGGGCCACGTCTCTCATTGAGCCAGCCTGGAAACCCATGAGCAATGCACAATTCCTGGGGGCTCCCATCTATGCGATGAGAAAGGATCCTCCGCCTTGTGCCCTGCTCAGATCAGTCTCATATCACCTGACAAAGACTGTGTGACATCTGGTGGGTGGGAGTGCTATGTGAGCAGACCTGATCTGGCATATCTCATATCACTATGACAGTGAGCACTGCCTGGACCCTCAGCCACGGAGTCAGATGACAGACATAGGGCACAGGCGACCATCTGCTCCAGGGGGCATGGGCCTAGCCAGGCATCTAGTTGGGCACTTCTGTCAGTGCCAGGCACAGAGTGCCAGAGCACAGATGGGCTGCTTCAGTGGGCATCTCAGGACAGGGTCCTGGTTCCATAGGGTTTGGGGGTGCCCAGGCCCCTCTGACCCAGAGGAATGGAGGGCCCTCCAACCTGTACCCACCCCCCCACCCCAATTTCCTCCCTCCTCCCATTTGTCTGACACATTAGAGCTGCCATGGTCTCCTGAACAGAATGTAGGCCATCTGCTGCTTCCTCACGCCTGCCAATCCATGGGGTGGGTGTGAGCCCATGGAATGACAGCCCCATCACCAGACGTGCAGAGGAACCAACCTTCTCCTTGCAAACTCCGTTATCTCGTCCTGGCTGTATTTCCCTTCAAGTCATCGTGCAGCCATTTGGGGAGCTGTAAGGATCAGGAATATCCTCCCAGCCTTCTCAGAAAAATCCTGTGTGAACTGAGACTGCAGCCAGTGTCCGCTGACCTTTTACTGGCAGTTAAGGATCTGGGGAACCCACTGGGCCACATGCAGCAATGCATCATCTCTTCAGCTATGTAGTTGAATAAGTCAATATAATCAATAGCAGAGCAATCTGTACCTCAGACCAAAGATAGCAAATGTTTCATTTCTACAGTCCATCTAATGCATTGGTAGTGGCTGCCTGGGTAGCTGTGTTGAGGAGGATTCTGAAGTCCCATATGGCCTCAGCATGAAAGAGCCAAAATCAACTAACAATGTCTGCCTTGGGTGGGTGGGGCAGAGCAGGTATTAGGCCTGTTGGATGTCTGTTGGACCTGCTTTAGATCCTGCCCTAGATGGACCCTGCCTAATGTCCCAAGAAAGATAAAGGGAATTCAGAGAGTTATATCAAATGGGGAAGAAAGTGTGTTTTTTCCCTGAAAGTTAATAATTATTCTCCCATTTTACCCAGGAGGTAACAGGTTATTTCCCTGAGGTCACACAGACCCAAAGTGATGAATCTGGAATTTGAAGTCACATCTGCCTGACCCCAGAGCTTGGCTCTTCCCACTCTACTCACATTATTGCTTATAAGGACCATTTAAAAAAGAAGGAAAAAGGGGGGACAGAAGAAATTATTTTCTGTAAGTGAGAGACATGAGACATAATGAGACTCTAACAAAGAAGTCGTGCACACATGAGGGATTCTAAAATAAAATTCTGAATATACGAAGCATTTTACTGAGGCTCTTGACCAGCAGTTTTACTGAGAACAGAAAATAAACTTGAATTCCCTGCACGCTCTGGTAGAAAAGGCACTGTGGTGAGGGATGGCGCTCTCGCTAAGGTTCTCTTCCTCAGTTCCCCACTTCCTGGCTGGCAGGTGTGACTTTGAGCAAGTTACTTTCTTTCTCTGGCCTGATTCCTCATCAGTAAAATAAGCCTTTCGAGCTACACCAGGGATGGCAAATACTTATTTGTCATGTCAGTCTGAGGTATTGGGCATGGCTGCCTGGAGTGCTGTGTTGAGAAGGATTCTGAGGCTAATCTGAGAATAGCAGGAAATCGTGCAATGGTCCATTAGCAATGTCTGCCTTTGGTGCTGGATTAGAAAGGATATTTCATGTGCCATCCTCAAAGTACATGATATCACCTCACTTCTGTCTCAAATTCTGTAGCTCCATGATTGTCCACAGTGAGCACACTCCCCAAGGCTCTCTGTCGAAGGAAGAATGGCTCTCCTTCTGCCTGGCTGGTGTGAGGCTGCTCACTGTGGGGCCGGGGGGGAAACCTGATCATCTCTTATTATTTCAGGACTCTCCTCAGAGGCCCCAACCATGGGGGAAGGGCAGGCCCCAGGCATCGATGAGCCGACAGCAGCCCCCACACCTGAGCAGCCAGAACAAGCCGTCCACTTTGTCACAACTGCCCCCACTCTGAAGCTGCTCAACCACCACCCGCTGCTGGAGGAATTCCTACAAGAGGGGCTGGAGAGGAGTGAGGACGATCTGAAGCCCTTCCAGCCTGACCCACCTGTGCCCCTCACCCCAAGCCCCCTCCCCCGCCTGGCCAACCAGGACAGCCGCCCTGTCTTCACCAGCCCCACTCCAGCCATGGCGGCTGTGCCCACTCAGCCCCAATCCAGGAAGGGTCCCTGGAGCCTGGAATCAGAGCCCTCTGTGCTTCATATTGCAGCCCCCCTACCTCCAGGGCCCAGCATGGCAGTGCCCACCCCAGCCTCTGGGGAGAGGCCCAGTACAACACCCCCTAGCAGGGCATGGACTCCAACCCAAGAGGGTCCTGGTGACATGGGCAGGCCATGGGTTCCAGAGGTCATGTCCCAGACCACAGGGCTCAGAATCGAGGGGACTGTCGCCACCTCCCCAGCTTCAGGGGATGACGAGGAAACCACCACCACCACCACCATCACCACTACCATCACCACAGTCCAGCCACCAGGTCAGTTACCTGCTGGGCTGCCACATCAGGAAGGGGGCATGGGGGAGGGGAGCTGGGGGGCCCCTACATTCCTCTGTCACTGATACCATGCCAGCTTGCCCTGCCCTTTGGCAGCAAGGGCCAGTCTAAAGGAGGCCCACGGATTGGAACCGGACAGACCCTAGTTCTAATCCTGATTCTTCCAAGTACAACATGCCCCTAGGAATTTTATTTAACCTCTCTGAGCCTCATCTGTAAAATGGAGATAAGAAGACCTATCTCATAGAGCTACTGTGAGTTGAGAGCAGAGTGCACATAGTAGATGCTCGATAAAAGGTGGTCCCCTTCTTTAAACAAGAGATGAGCTTCAACACACACACACACATGAGTCAGCCTTACTTGGACCCACTTTTCTTAGCCTTGCGTCTCCTCCTGCCTCCCAGGCCCTTGTAGCTGGAACTTCTCAGGCCCAGAGGGCTCTCTGGATTCCCCCACAGCCCCCAGCTCATCTCCCGATGCCGGTCTGGACTGTTCCTATTACATCTCCGTCTACCCTGGCTATGGCGTGGAAATCAAGGTGAGTGGAGTGGCCTGGGTCCAGCAAAGTTGGAGCTAGTGCATTATCTTTCCCAGGAAGGCATCAGCGATGGGGAAGTGGCGGTGCTCAGGGGCATCAGTCATCAGTTGGAGAGGGGGCCTGGGGCCAGGGCTAGATGTACCTAAACCATGGTGAGATTTTGCCTGTTCACCAGAGTGGAGAGGGCCACTGCTCAGCCCTAGGCTGAGAGGGGCTGTGGGAGGGGCAGGGGGTGCCTACCCTCCAGGAGAGCCTGGAAGGTGGCTCTAGCCTTAGATGGATGGGGGATTGGGTGAGTGCAAACTCTGTCTGAATCTAAGCGGCTGAGTGGAGAGAACTCAGGGCTGCCTGTTGGGGCCTGAGAGAGCCACAGAGCCATTCACCCACTCATTTATTCCTTCAGCAAAGATTCCCTGAGCAGCTGCTCTGGGCCAGGCCCTATGCTGGCTGCTGGGATACAAACATGTGACAGCCTTTGTCTGTCACAGAGGTGACAGTCTGGTGGGGAGTCAAACCCACAGGCAGCAGTGACTGCAAGACAGGTTGGTGCTGGCCCCTGCCCTCAGGCCAGCCTCCCCGGGAAATCTCACCTGTTCCCTGGCAGCATCTCTCTGCTGGTGACTCTCACACCCCCTAACTCCAGCTCAGACTCTCTCTTATGGAGATCTATGTTCCTCATGGATGTCCCAAAAGCTCCTCGACCTCAACATGCCCAAGCCCAACGCTTCCTCCTTATTCCCCCAAACCCGCTCACCACCCCCACTCAATGGTGCAACATGGATGGTGCCCCTGGAACTGTACAATGGGGAGAGGGGCATCTTGGCCCTTCTCTCTCCCTCTCCATCCAGTCCCATCAACTCACCCCCAATTTCTGTCATCATGGTGGTCCTCAAAGTCCTGCCTCTCTCCTTCCATCCCCATAGCCACCAAGTAGTCCAGTCATCCCTCCCCCAGAGGACTGCAGTGGCTTCCTCACTGCCCTACCCCCATGCCAACCCCCTACTATCCTTCCTTCATCTGCACTGGAGTCATTTTTCTCAAATGAAATAGATCCTGCCCCTCATGCCTCTGAATCAAAGCCAGGTCTGCTGGGCCCCACCCACACCCCTGGGGTTCACCTCTAGTCACTCCTCCCTTGTTCTCCACTCCCCACTGCAATGAACTTGCAACTAACTGCCTGGGCCAGGCAGTTCACCACTAGCACCAACTGCACATGCTGTTCCCTCTCTGCCTGAACAGTCGCCCCACCATCCCCTCCCTTATGACTCACCCCCATCCTAGCTCTTATCACACTGCCTTCTAGGAGCCTGGTTATAGCCATCTACCTCCCCAGCTAGCCTGTGAGCATCTTGAGGGGTGCCTTGGAGTACGGGGTCCAGGATGGGTACTCTGTGTACTGACTGAATGAACAAAGGAAGGGAGGGAGGGGGAAAGTAGGAGGGAAGAAAAGAAAGAAGGTAAGATTTTACCTGGATCTTAGACACTGAACGGGACTGGGGAAGAAAGATGTGTTCAGCCCAGTTGAGGAAATCAGGCAGGCAACTGAGAGCCACAGGGAAGGGGGCAAAGGAGGAGTCCAGGCTACAGGGCAGCACTGCCATGTCCCCACTTCCCGACCTGCTGCCCACCCACCCCCTTTCCCCTGGATCTGGCCCTGGAGCCACCTACACCTGTCCTGGGGTAGTGGCTGCAGCCCTCCCCTTTGAGGATGTTACATCCAGCAGATCTAGAGGTCTCTGAACAAGGCCCTGGGGAGGGGGGACCCTCTCGGGCCCGCTCCAGCCCCCTCTCACCCCTGTGGGCCCCCCCTCTTTCTGCAACTGTTTGCTCCTGCTCTGCCAAGCCCGGTGCCCCTCACTCTGGGCTGACTGGGAGGATAATTAGGAACAGCCACCCCCTCCCAAGCCATTAGCACTCAGCGCTGCTTAATTAAGGTAATTAATGTAAAATCACCACCTAATGAGAGGTGGCACCGGCTGTGGCTCACCGGGCGGAAGGCACAAGCTGCAGGTGTGGAGAAGAGGGGTGGGGGGACAAATGCCAGGCTGGGTGCCCCCCTGCAGGCTTGGGCTGATTCCCTGCCTGCCCCCAAGCCTACCACCCCCACTGAAGCCCACAGGGCCAGGCTGGGCCCAGCCCTGGTACCCCCCACAATGGGGCGACATGCTGGCTCAGCCCGTCCCTGCCCTGACCCAGGCCACACCCTGGATGTCCACCCCCTCATGAAAGCCCTGTGTCTGTTGTCTTGTGCTGCCACATTTTTTCATCAGAATGCAAAAGCCGTTACCAGGCAACCTTGAGATGAAGCCCTGCCACAGCCCTGGATTGTTGTCGGGAATTGTGGAAGTGGATGCTGGCCCTACCCTCCACCGGAGACTCATGGGGCAGGGTCCTTGGGGATGCTGTCAGCCCTGATGGCCTGAGCTAGAGTCAGAGGCCAAGCGGGGCAGGGAGCATGCGGGACAGAGTGGCCAGAGCTGGGTCAGCATCAGAGTTGGGGAAGGAGGAAGAGACAGAGTCAACCAGAGCTGAAGCAGGACTTAATGTTCTCTCAGGGCCGGTTCCGGCAACCTCCATGTCACCTAGGCTTCCTAGCCACACCACACAGGCCATGGGATCTGAAAAATTACTGACATTGCAGACAAGCACCCACTGGATAAAAAAAAACAAACAACAAACAAACAAACAAACAAACTGAGGCCTAGACAAGGGAAGGGAATTGCCCAGCTAGCCTATTTAATCATTCACTAATGTTTCTTGATGAACGAATTGGTTCCACACACATGAATTGAGCACTTACTGTGTGCTAGGCCCTGTGCTGGGCGCTGGGGACACAGACCTTCACAGCCAGTGGGGGAGACAGGAATCATAAATGACTCAGAAGGCTCAGTGCTGCTGGGGAAGGGGTGGATGCACAGGGGGCCAAGGGCGCTCAGGGCAGGGCACACCCCACTGGTCTGGGGGTCAGGGCAGGCCTCCTGGAGGGGATGGTAGCTGCTCTGAGGCCTGAAGGGTAAGGAACCAGCAGCCAAGCCTGGGCCCTTGGAGGCTATTTGGGGAATGTAACTTTATTGCAGAGGAGTTTCCAGGCTTCTGGATTGCACTCCTGCCAGGGGCCAGGCCTGAGAGCAGGGATGTCCTGCTCGGGGCTGGCAGCTGGGCCAGGCCATACTGGCCATTGGGGGTGGGGTGGGTGAGGTGCTGGAGGCCTAGAAGTCTGACCAGCACTCCTTTAGGCTTGAGAAAAGGCCACCTATGGCTTCTCCCCATTATGGAGAAGCCCCTGCCCACCCCTCCATGAATTCACAGAGGCGGCTCAGGGAAAGACGGAGTGACTGAGTCCAGACAAGGAGGATGAGAAGAGCCATGGGGGGACAGAATTATTTAAAGGGCTGTCAAATCACACCCGTCAGCCTGACACCAGGCCAAGCACCAGCCCTGGGAATGCAGCCCTTGCTGGAGGCTGGGGTGCTGGGCAAGACCCTCCCACTTCCCTATTTGTGAGGAGTGGCCTCAGAAGAGTGCCAGAATCCCTAAAAGCCCCACTCACCATGGCTGGGACCATAGCCCCTCATAGCACACTTCATCCCTGCCTCTCACCTTCCTTCTCGGTGTTGCAGCTGTGTTTGTAGCTTCTGAGGCTGAGGGGCTGAGTAGCTGCAGGGAGGAGGCCAAGTCAAGCCCTCCATGATAGGGGAGCCTTGTCTACTCTGGCCAGGGGTCAGCCACTGGGTAGGCCTTTTCTTGAAATATCCAGAGATATCACCCCCTTCAGGATGAGTGGGCACGAGCCCCAAGGCCCATGTGGGTCCCACTTCCTCCCTGGGCAGCCAGCGCCCCCTTGAGGGCTCTGGGCCTTTCTGGGCCTGATTCCTGCCTCTCCCTAAGCTTGGCATTCTAGGAGCCTTCCCATTGCCAGCCTCCACCTCGGCTTGGCTGCTCTCTATACCATCTGGAGACTGGGCACAGCTGCCCTCAGCCTCTGCCCTCACGCTCCAGGTGGCCCCATTGGCACATGACTCTCCTATGCCAGGCTGGCTGCCAGTTTGATAGCCAGAACACCCTGTACCTTAAAGCCATGTCAGGACCATACCTGATATAGGGTGGTGGGTTGGTGGAATGACATTTCTGGGCAACCTCCCTGGAGGAGAATTTGCCCCTAGCCTAAGGCTCTTTCCTTGTTCCTAGAAGGCCCATCTGAGGGGGACCACACAGGTGGCAGTAGGTCTGGCCCCATAGATTTGGGCTTCTCTCCCCATCCCTAAAAGAGACCTTACCCCATAGTTCAGACAAGGACACAGTCACATAGGTCAGGGGTACCAGCCCTGGCTTTGTAGCCCACCTCCTGGTCACTAGGCTAAGTCACCTTCTCTGGGCCTCAGTTTCCATCTCTGTAAAAGGAGGAGGTTGAACCAGATGATGCAGAAAGCCCCTCTCAGCCTGTCCCTATGTGTGTGGCTCCCTTTCTGGGTCCAGTAAGCTCCTTCATAGGCCAGAATGAGCAGTGGTACCTCAGGTCCTGCAGAGCCTGGGCCAGGGAGAAGACAGCTCCCAAGTACGGTGCCTTCCAGGCAGAGGCCTGGCAGACCTGAGGGTGAGGTGGGCCCACAGCCAGCTGTTACTGTGGCAAATGCCCAGGGTTTACCAGGGTGGGGCCCAGGTCTCCTCAAGAAAGGGAAAGAGGACTTTTAATGCTGTGCCCCTCTGGGCATCAGGACCTGGGCTGAGCGCCCTACAGGCAGGACCTTATTTAACCCTTACAACCCCATGAGGTGGGTATGGTTACTGCCATTCCACAGATGAAACTGGGGTTCAGAGAAGTCATGCAACTTGCCCAAGGCCCCTCTGCTAGTCACTGATAGAGCTGGAATGTGATCCCAGGACTTAGAAGCCCTGTGATTCCTTGGCCCAGGAGGTAGGCATGAACGTGACATAAGGCAAGTCCAGAGAGGGGAGGAGTTCTGGGCAGGGACAGGTGCCTATCTGGGCTCCACCCCAGGCCCCCTTCCTCAGCCCAGCCTCACCTGGTCCAAGCCTGTAGGACACCCACCTTGAATCTTCTCCATTCTGGGCAGGGCCTGGGGTACTATGTGTGAAGACAGTGCTGGACCAGGAATCAGGAGTCCCGGCTTTGCCCTGGACTTACTGTGTGGCCCTCCCAACTTCTCTGATGGCAAGGTTCCGTTATCCATAAAGTGGCAGTAAATACAGCCTGCCCTGCTTCCCTTATTAGGGTTTTGTGAGATCTGAGAGGATAATGGGCATGAAAGAGCTTGGAAAACTGCTTTAGACCTCGTGGGGGAAATTGTGGCTATACCTCTAGTGGCGAGAGGAAGCAGGCTGTGTGCCTGCAAGTGGGCCTGTGCCAAAGGACACGTGTGGGTAGGAGAGTCTAATGTGGAGGAGGGGCTATGGCCAGCATCTCTGGGGGTGGGCTCATGGGGGTGGGCAGAGAGCAACCTGAACCCTCCACACCTCCATCCAGAAAGGAGCCAGCCACCCAAGGCGGCTAGATTTCCTTTTTTGAAATGACCCCATGTTCTGCTGGAAGATAGCCCGGGGTCCTGTGGGAGTTGTCTTCTGGTCCCTCTGCTGCTGTCCTCCCCCTGCCTGCCCCCTGCCCCCCTTCCCCACATCCCCTCCTGTCATGGCTCGGGGTGTGGGAAGACAATCCTCTTGAGCAGAGCTGACATTTCAATCTGTCTCCCAAGCTCCGCAGATGCCTGCAAATTGCATCAAGACTTCATCACCCCCTTGTCCGACACTCGGCCCTATCTGGCCCCTGTCAGGCCTGGCCCTCAAAAAAGTGACAAATTACATTCTAGCCATCGCAGCAGGCCCACAAGTGGGTGCCTGAAACCTGGGGGAACCAGAGCTGCCCGGACAGCCTCTGACTGAAAACGGGGTGCCTTCTGGATAGGAGCCCCAGGTGACCCTGGCCCACTCCACTCCCTGCCGGGGCCTGGGAATAAAGATGTCTAGAGGTCTGTTTCTGCAGGTGACACCCCCAAGAGGTGAGGAGAGGGTGGGCGCTGCCTTTCCTTCCTGCAAGGCAAGGCTCTGCTATTTACATCTGCAAGTTCCTTAGCCTCTCTGAGCTTCTGTTTACTTGTGGCAATTGCACCAACTACCTTCTAGTATAAGTTTCACAGGCTGAAAGAATTCACGTCAAGCACCCAGTACAAGGCTGCCTGCACCCTTTTTGCCCTGGGAATGGTCATTATTGTGGCTGCTGTTGTGCTGGAAGCCAGAGGCCAAAAAGGTGGATGTGGGGAGCTAAGAAGAAAATGCCAAGTTAATTTCTACGTCCCTGCCTTTGCTTCTGTCCTTTCCCTTCCCCACCCCACAGCTCCCATTCAAAGCGCTTTCAGACCCCACCTGCTCCATACACTCTCCTGAGCCTCGAACCCCGCCAGCTCTCCCTCGAGGATTCCTGCCGCCTGCATTCAGTGCCACTTAAGGCAGAATTACATGCTGCCTGGCATCTCTCGGTAATTACAGATTCCAAGTGTGTGAGTCTTGTTTTCCCAACTCTAGAATCACAAAATCTCCAAGTTTGAAGGGACCTCATCCAGCCTCCGCCTGCTGCAGGAATTCCCTGAGGAATGTCCCCGGCAGATGGTCAGGCAGCCTCCACCCCAATGTGGCGGGAGGAGAGCTCCTCACGGAGAGTAGAGGAGGTGCTTCTGTCCCCAGGACCCTGCCGTGAGCCTTCTCTTTGCCCCCTAGGATCCACCAGGTCTGACTTCCCAGGCAGGAGTAGGGACCCCTACCTGACCTGCTGCCCCCTCTGGAGTCCCACTGGCACATCCACTCTTAGCATCCACAGCCTGAAGGGTCGAGAGCCTGACAGAGGGCTGTCTCCCTTCACCTGGCTGGACTCAGCATCTCCTGTGCTTCTCAGCTCACAGGAAACTGGTGAGGAACAAAATTCCAGTGGCTACTCATTCACTCTGTCCACACATCTTTATTGAGCCTGACCAGTGAAGAGTACACCAGGACCCAAAATGCCATCCCAGGCTTTAATAGAGAGATGGGTAGAAGATGGGTGGGGAGACCCTGAAGCAGAGGGACTGACTGGCCTGGTCTGGGAAGTAGAGGATGGTAGCCCTGAGATCTAAAAGGATGACCATTTTCACCAGGAGAGAAAGACAGAAAGGCATTCCCTGTGCCAGATGCATCGCCCAAAGGGATGGAAGTAAGGGGTGACCTGTGGCTGCAGTGCAGATAAATGAGGCTTGGAAATGGGAAGTGGGTGTAGCTCAGTGATTGAGTGCCTGCTTCCCAAGTATGAGGTCCCAGGTTCAGTCCCTGGTGCCTCCTTAAACTAAGAAGTTTGCACCTTATCCTCTGGGCAATCCGAAGACACCAGCAGAGTTTGGGTGGGAGAAAGACATGATCCAATCTGAGGTAACCAGAGACCCAGAGATGAGCTGGGGGCAGGAAGAGTGAGACATAGTCAGAAGGCCATTTTCCAGGTGAGAAACAATGGGCAGGAGCAATCAAAGCCAATACTGTGACTAAGGGATGGGGAAGAGGAGCCAATTGGAAAGATGTCTGAGATAAGACTGGGAAGGATTTGGTGACTCACTGGATGCCATTTAACCAGCCCAGGTGGTTTACCCTTGAAGGCCCTGTCTAGGAGTAACCTGGTAGGGACATTGGAGACCACGTGGATCAGTTCTTCTGAATCACCAAGGTCCCTTACTAAGATAACTTAGTAGGTCTGGGGGGCGGGCTGAGATGCTGCATTTCTAACAATCTCCTGACGGCTGCTGCTGGTCTGGGGACCACGTTTTGAGGAGCAAGGCTCTATGTCCTACTGAAGCATGGATGGTCAACATACTTGTCCACCATCACATGGTTAGGATGAGGGCTCAGATCTGTGGGCTCCCAACCCAGTGCTCCTTCTACAGGCCACACTGTCACTTCCCCTCTAGGCAGAGTCCGTTGTCTAGTCTTTCTTTTTTTTTTAAATTCACTTTAAATCCACCCTACCCCCACTCCCGCCGTTTTTGCTGTTTTGTGTCCATTCATTGGGCAATTCTCTGTGTCTGTTTCCTGCCCTCTCCTCTCATCCTTGTCCTCCTGTTTTCACCGGGATTCGATCCTGGGAACCTCCGATGTGGGAGAGAGGCATTCTGCCACCTGTGCCACCTCAGTTCCTGGTTTTCTTGGCGTGTCTTGTCTTGGCTCTCCCCTGCATCTCTCTCCTGTTATGTCATCATCTAGCTGAAAATGGTTCGGCGGGGCCTGGGGGCTCACCTGCTCACGGGGCCTGACGGCATGCCCGCACAACTTCCATATTTTTCTTTATTTTACCGGGAGGTCCCAGGGATAGAACCCAGGTCCCTCCATATGGGAAATGGACACCCAACCATTTGAGCCACATCTGCTCCCCCTGTTGTCTAGTCTTTGTTTGACTGAAGGAAGGCAAGAAGCCCAGAAAAAATTCTCCAGGGATGAAAGCCTGAGGATTCGGGTGATGGCAGATGGGCCTGTGACAGCCAGAGGGAGAAGGGCTGAGAAAGAGGCCCAGAGAAGAGAAGTGTGGCTGGGCATGGGGAGGGGCATAGTGTATGGCCAAGCTGAGCAGTGTGCAGTGGCTAGCTTGGGAAGGCCCTTCAGGATGACAGGAAGGAGTTTAGACTAGATTGCAGAGGATCCGTGGGCTCCATGGGGAGCTGCTGGAAGATTAAACAAGGAAATAGCATGATCATCAACAGGTTTGATCAGCAACATTGATCACTATTAACTGGCTGCAGATCAGAGAATATTGATGTGTGGCAAGGAGTGGGTTAAGCCCTCCAGGCAGGGGGACCAGCCAGGAAGCTGCTGCAGTGACCTAGGTGAGCACCAAGAGTGGTGAACTGGGAAGTGGCAGTGGGGATGGAGGGTAGTGAATGGCTGTGAGGTCCAATTGACAGGACTAAATGACTAATTGGACGTGGGGTCTGACAGAGAAGACAAGATGCCAGTTTCTGACTCGGGCACTCAAGTGGCTGGTGAGACCATTCCCTGAGATGGGGAACCAGAGCAGCTGCTGGTTGGGGGAAGAAGTTGGCTCAGTTTGAGGCAGGCAGGGTGCGAGGTGCCTGTGAGGCATCCAACAGGGCAGGTCCAAGGCAGCTGGGGACATGGGACTGATGCTTAGGGCCTCACGTTGCTGTCTAGGCCCTCAGATGTCATCTAGGTCAGCACACCTACCCCACTCTCATTTTACAGAGAAGAAAACTGAGCCCAGGGAGGGGAAGGGACAGGAAGCAGCAGGTGTAGTTGAAAAGCTTTGAAAACAGAGAGACCTGTTTACATATCCCAGTTCTGCTAATAATCTCTGTGACCTTGAGTAATTTACTTAATGTCTCTGAGCTTCAGGTTCCATCTCACAGAGTTGCTGGGAAGACCATCTGAGCTCCTTCTGCACTGCAGTGCCTAGCTCAGGGCCTGGGGCTCTGGTGCCCTAGGGGCAAGGAGGCAGCACACCGGCCTTGCCCCGGGCCTGCAGGACGCAGGTCCCAGGAGAAGGCCTGACTGCTCTGCTCTCTCTACTTCCCCGGCAGGTACAGAACATCAGCCTCTTGGAGGGGGAGATGTTGACCGTGGAGGGCCTGGGAGGGCCGGACCCACTGCCCCTGGCCAACCAGTCTTTCCTGCTGCGAGGCCAGGTCATCCGCAGCCCCACCCACCAAGCAGCCCTGAGGTTCCAGAGCCTCCCGCCACCTGCCGGGCCTGGCACCTTTCATTTCCACTATCAAGGTAGGCCTGGGCGGCTGAGATAGGAGCCAGCCCGGACTGGCTGCACTCCTGGGGGTCTCTGGTGCAGCCCTCTGGGAGGAAACAGGGAGGGGCTAGTAACACACAGGCCAGGGGCCCCGCAAAGCTCTGTATAACTAGAGGTGGGTTTTACCCATCTAACACTTCCAAGGCCTTCCCTCCACCACCCTCCCATCCTGCAGGCAGCTGGTCTTGAAGAAGGAGTAACCAGACTCAGGTGGCCACAGGTGTGCCCACTGCCACTCACTCATCCATTCATTCAGTAAACTTTTCCCAGGCACCTGCTCTTTGCCAGGCCTGTGCTAGACTTTGGCAATATCAAGATGAACCATCCAAGATCCTTGCCTTCAACAAATTTATAATCTTAGGGGGAAGCAGACACTTACACAGGCAATAAAAATTGAAGCCTTCTCCCCAAATGCAAGAGGGTCAAGGTCAAAGAGGTTTGACAATGCCCATCTGGAGGTACTTAGCTGCCAGCCTGGCCTTTCTGAACTGTCTTGCCCACACTGAACCTGGCCTATGCCCCAGTCAGCTGCTTAGAACACTGTTGGAAAGAGAGGAGTAATGTGATGTTCTGGGAAAATCGCAGGCTCAGAAGACGATTCTTCTCACTGGCTGTTGACCTTGGACATCTCATTTGATCTCTCTGACCCTCTTTTTCCTCTGCTATAAGCTGAGACCTCAACACCTATCCCACAAAGTCATGGTGAGGATTAAACAAAATGGTGCATGTCAAGTGCTTAGCACATCCTCCATCAAGGAAACTAGTATTAAATGATGGGCAGATGGGGAAGGGTGGGAAAGAGTGCCTGAGCTGTTGCTCTCCCTTCAGCACTCTCCTATCCCTCCATCCCCAAACCCCCTCTGCAGGGCACAAGGTCATCTTGATTCTCTGGCAGAGCTGCCACAGGTTAACCCAGTTCAGATTGAAGAGTGCTAATGGGGAACTAATTGGCGTAAACAATTTCAGGATTGTCCTGCATTGGCATGGAGCACTTCTCCAGCCCTGTACAGCCAGGAGGGAGGGCAGGCACTCCTCTGGGGACCCTGAATGCTTGGAACCCCAGCTGAGGAGCACTTGCCCCCTCCTGGCCTCTCCACCCAATCCAGGGTAACAGTCCTGCCATTGGCATCAGGGAGCCCGGCGATGGGCAGGGGCTGGATAGAGGCTTGGCAGAGGCAAGGGGCCAGCTGAGGCAAGGGTGAGCATGTGGGCAGCCCCGGCCAGCTCCCTAATGGCTCATCAGTTCTCCCTGGAGGTGGGCATAATTTCAAACCATGGAAACCTTCTCTCTTGCTGAAAATTCCTTTGCACAAAAGCCTGGACCTCCTCTCTGCTGGGCCAAAGGTGGCTCAAAGGTAGAGAGTTGGAGGCCAAGCGAGGGGGAGCAGACCCCAAGGAGAGGCTGGGAGAGACAGCCCAATCCTGTCTCCTTTTCACTCCCAGAAGCCCTCCCTCCTCAGCCCAGTTTTTGTCAATGATCAGCTCTTTTCTTAATGAGTGTAATTCCCCTAATTATAGGCTGTAATTAGCCCTTATCCCAGAGATCGGAACAGAAGGAACGTGTGCCCACATGCATATCTCTGTGGGCTGGAGAAAGGGTGCCAGACGGGCAGCTGAGGGGCCTAGGACACACACCCCTGCCAGAGAAGCCCAGGCTGCTGTTGGAGGTCACAACCATGAGCCCCACAAAGGCTTGGTCTGCAGGGCCAGGTTCCAACTCCCCTCTCACAGCCTCAGCCAAGAAGAGAGGCAGAGGACCCTGCCAGGCATTCCCCTGCTCCATTCTAAGCATTCCTGGCATTGGTCTTGGCCCCAGAAACAGATGCCAGTGAAAAAATAACTCGACAGATTGTAGTGGTGTGGGCTCCCCAGGAATGGTCGTCATGGCAACAAGAGGAAGCTCAACCCAGGAAGTGACACTTCACCCACTATGGAAGCTGGGAGCTTTATCATCTGCCCTCACCCTATCCCAGCCCAATTTTCTCATCTGTGAAATGGGGGACCTCCTTTCCCAGAGTTGGATGAGAACCTAAGGGGAAAGATGTAAGTAAAATTGCTGAGCAGATGGCATCTGGCCCGTAGCCTAGGCATCCCTGGGGGTCAGCCTGTCATCCCCACCCCACTCTGGGTTTCGTGCCCCACATTCTCTTCCCCATCCTGGCCCAGGATTCCTCCCCAGGTCAGTGTGACTGGCTACCTGCAACAACCACGCAGGGCAACGTGGCTGTTACTCTCGGGTTTTTCTGACTGAGCCCAGGTTTCCACTTCACCTGCAGAAGCAGGAGGGGGCTATGGAAAGCAAGTGGACTCTAGAGTCAGGAGTGTCAGGTGCCCACTCCACCACCTACTCGCAGTATGAAGTGGGCAAGTCCCTCAGTCTCTCTCTGAAATTGTTTTCCTCACCTGAAAATGGGCTGATAACCCCTACCTTGCCTTCCTTCTTCCCAAGCATCAATAAGAAGAGTGTGAAGACATTTTAGAAGCTGGATGGTGCAGGCTGGTGTGAGGTACTATTATCAATCAAGATTGTAAACAATAATAGCAGGCTGGTGTTTAAGGTTATTTGTTCTGTGCCAGGCACTGCACATATGTCCTCTCATTTAGCTTCCACAACGTTGGATGCAATACTGTAAATGGGTGGGTAAATAAGGAAACTGAGGTACATAGAAGTTAGGTAACTTGCTCAAAGTTGCACAGCAGCTAGGGGAGCTTGTATTCAAATCCAGGCTGTCTGACCCCAGAGCCCACTTCCTAAGCATTGCCCTGTTCCGCCTGCCAGTCACAATGAGCCTCTCATTTGCCACTCTCCCAAGAACCCTGTGAGACAGGGAAGAGTAGGAATCACCCTCCCCATTTCACAAACAGTAAGTAAGGCCAGGACAAGTGAAAGTCACAAAATTTGTTTCTGTGGACCTGGTCTGCCCAGAGGTGGCCCCACTTTCTATTCACACAAAGGCTTACAGAGAGGCCAGTGTAGTCTAGACCTCTCTTCCCATCCACCTGGTGCCATCAGTAAGGGTGGCTCTTCCCCACCCCAAGGCCCAGGAGTATTTCGTCTCATTCTAGGCAGTCCCCATCCCTCCTACCACCCTCAGGGTTTTCGGGCCCTGCAGCCCATCTTCCCCCAGCCTCTCTTCTTGCCGCTCCCCCACTTCAGGCCTCTTCCCCATTTTTAGCCAACACCCAAGCTGGGTCCCAAGCTGCGATTTGCCAGGTTGTTTTGTAGGATTTGCTGCCACCACTTGGTCATACTTGGTATGACAACTGCACAAGCTACCAAGTTTCCCAGGGCAACCTCTCCCTCCCCCAATTTTCCTGACGCCTTGCCCTGCCTCCCCACCCTCATCCTGGTTTTAAAAGCTATCCAAAGCCTTGGCCATCGAACTTTTTAGCATTTCTCAATGAATACTGGGGAAGCTTTTACTGCCTGACGTTAATCTTTCCTGCTCAATTCTGCGTCCCCTACAGGAAAAATAATATCAACACTTTACATCAGCATAAGCTTTTCACTATTTCAAGTGCTTTCACATCTACATGCCATTCAATAAACATTTCCTGAAATGCTATCAGCTGGGTGCCAGGGATAACAAGCTGAATAAAATACAATCCCATTTATTCTCACAACAACCCTGTAGGTAGACTGGCATTTTGAACCTCATTTAACAAATGAGGAAATTATGACACAAAAAGGTTAATTAAGCAGCCCAAGATGTCACAAAATTGGACCAGTACCCAAGTCTTGTAACTTCCAGCTCTGTGCTTGTTCCACTGACCAGCCCAGATTGCTGGAAACATCATTGACAGCATCTGGTGAAAGTGATTGGAGTCTTTTCTGGAATTTCTTGTGCTTTCTCCAGCCCCAAATGACACCTCACTTTTCCCCTGGCTATGGCTCAGCAGCCCCTACTCCCATATGACCTTCTCTCCCTTCCCCCCTTCAGCCTATCTCCTGAGCTGCCACTTTCCCCGACATCCAACTTATGGAGACGTGACTGTCACCAGCCTCCACCCAGGAGGCAGCGCCCGCTTCCGCTGTGCTACTGGCTACCAGTTGAAGGGAGCCAGGCTCCTTACCTGTCTCAATGCTACCCAGCCCTTCTGGGATTCCCTGGAGCCTGTCTGTATCGGTAAGTGGCCCCAGGAAGAAGACTCAGTGCTGAGCTCTCTGGTGTTATGTGGCACCTTTGCTGAACCTTGCCTTCCATTAGGAAACCAAAAAATGGTCACACGCCTCAGTGGCATTCATCCAACCTGACTTATTGAGCACCTACTATATGGAGGCACCCCCAGGTATATGGAGTTGAATTACATATGGACTCTGCCCTCAAAGAGCCCACAATTCTAGGAAAGGGGAGAAGAAAACACATATATCAACTACCAGAGCAGGAAGTAAAAAGTACCATAGAGGAGACAACAGGGCCCTGGGAGGAGAGGAAGCAATCACTTGGTTGGGTATTTAGGAGGCTTCCTAGAGGAGGTGGCACTGAAGGTCTGACATTCTAGTGAAGGAATGGGCAGTGGCACAGTGGCAGGAAGGTGAAGGGGGTGTTTGGGGACACTCCAGACAGCCAGGTTTGGCTGAAGCCTGAGATTTGTGAAGGGGACAGTGGGAGGGCCCTAAATGTCAGGCCAAGACACTGATGATCCAGGTGGTTGTCTGGAGGCTAGTCTGAGGAGGCAGATTCTGGAGTCTGGGAGGCCAGCCAGGCAAGAGGGTCTGAACTTAGTGATCTTAGCAATGGAGAGGAAGGGAAACATTCCAGGAACACTGAAGAGGGAAAGGGGAAGAGGGAAAGGAGACTCCCAGATTCTGGCCTTGGGTGATCAGGAGGTCTGGGGGTGCTGCCCATGGACCAAAGTCTTGCTGGGAGAAGAAAGAGGGAGAATTTGGTTTGGGGTAGGAGAGGCAATTTGGCTTCTGAATCTTATTTCATTCTATAAACCCTTCTTGGGTGCCAGGTACAACCAAAGATGAATAAGAGAGACATGGTCTCTGCCCTCCCGGAGCTTTCCGTCTAGTGGGAAGACTGGCAAGAAGCCGAGAGAGTACAGTTCAGTGCAGAGAATGCTGTGACAGTGGTAAACTCAGGGTGCTGTGGGAATCCAAGGGAAAGAAAGCTGATCCAAAAGGCCAAAATCGGGGATGGATGTGGCTCAAATGGTTGGGTATCCGTCTCCCATATGGAGAGACCTGGGTTCGATCCCCGGAACCTCCCGTTAAAAAAATAAAATAAAATAAAACAAAGGGCCAAAATGAGAGAGGGGGCAAGGAGGCTTCCCGAGGAGATGGCAGGGAAGGATTAGGAGAATGTCAGCTAGAGGAAGTAGGCTGGATCCTGGAACAGCAAATGCACAGGTGTGGAGGCACAAAAGTGAGAGTGAGAGCATAGAGAGGCGTGCCTGCAGAGATGTGGCTGAAGCCGAGTAGAAGGCCGGATTCATGAGGGCTTGAAAGCCATTTTCAGCTTGGACTCTGTCCTGAGGGTAATAGAAAGCCACTGAGGAATTTTAAGCAAAGTATGAGGCATGATCAGATTTGAAGGGCAGTTCCATTCTGAAGCCAAGCAGACAGGAGGGTCTGCCCTCTCTGCAGAGAAGCTCATCCCCACCCCCAGGAACTTTATTGGGTTAAAATAGTCTGCTGCCTTGAACATCTGGAGACAGTGGTACTGTGAATCCATAATGGCATCCTGGCCTCTGAAAGCCAGGAGGATCCTGAGCTTTGTATCCAGGAGAAGAAAGTGCTGCCTGGAACTGGCCATGCTCCTCTTTCCTGAGGCCCCTTCTCTGGACATCTACCCGCCAGGAGCTTGTGGCCAAGTAACCCAGCAATCCTCATTGACTGGGTGGGTGAGCTGCTCAGCCTTTCCTTGGAAAGAGAGGACAGGCCCAGACCAGAGGGGTCAGTGCTAGAAAGGCCCTAAGGGGTAAGCCCAGGAATGACAGTGGTAGTGATGCCTAGAGAGCTATTTCAGAAAGTGCCCATGTCCTGGCTCAGCAATGTCTGCTAAGGGCACAAGATCTGGGGTGGACGGCATGCACACCAGGTGTCTATCATCCATCCATTCACTCATCTTACTCAGCAAACATCAAACAGCCACCCTGTGCAAGACCTGAAAAGACCTAGCTCCTGCCCTGGGGGGTCCTAGTTAAGGGGCATACCAAACAAATTAGGAAAGTGGCATGAGGTAGTGGTAGTAAATATACCCAAAGAGGTTGGAGTCCAGAGTAAGAGGCTTTAATAAAGTCAACCTGCAGGGGAATCAGAGAAGGCCTCACAGAGGAGTCAGAAGAGAGAAATGACTTACCCAGGGCCACTCAGCCAGGCAGCAGTGGATCCACCTACAATCAAGAGAGTTGCACACGAACAGTCCCAGAGGTGTGAAAGGTTAGGAGGTAGGATTCTGGAGTCCAGACTGCCAGGAGCTGCAGGGCCACAGAGGTATAGGATTCAGAATCCTTTGGGATCCTAGAGGCAAAGGTGGCAGGGAGGCTGCCCCGTGCAGAGGGTACAGAGCTGGGGTGGGGAAAGAAGACTTGTTAGGGCCCAGAGCCGTGAGGCTGCCTCGCATCCCTGGGTTCCTGTCTCGCAGCTGCCTGTGGCGGGGTGATCCGCAATGCCACCACTGGCCGCATTGTCTCACCGGGCTTCCCGGGCAACTACAGCAACAACCTCACCTGCCACTGGCTGCTTGAGGCTCCCGAGGGCCAGCGGCTTCACCTGCACTTTGAGAAGGTTTCCCTGGCAGAGGATGATGACAGGTGAGAGGCAGTCACTGTGAGATGGGAGGGCCCAGCCCACTAATACCCTGCTGGAGTGGCGGTCCCTAAGCCTCGAGCCATGCCCCACCTGGGTCAGGGACCAGCCACCCAGCTGCCACTCTCCTGGCCCAGGCTCATCATCCGCAATGGGGACAACGTGGAGGCCCCACCCATGTACGATTCCTACGAGGTGGAGTACCTGCCCATCGAGGGCCTGCTCAGCTCTGGCCAACACTTCTTTGTGGAGCTCAGTACTGACAGCAGCGGGGCAGCTGCAGGCATGGCCCTGCGTTATGAGGGTGAGCCTACTGAGCCTGGTTGGGGTAGGGTGGCTAGGAGGAAGGTCCTGGGCCTAGGATCTCTTCTCTAACATCCTCCCCTCTTCCCCCCCATTCCATTACCCTTCCAACTCGGCCCCTATCCACCTGGCACTTAGACCTCCTCTCCCTGCCCCTGCCTCTCCACCCTCTGGCCCAGGATTCCTACCCCATCTTTGCTTGACACCTCTACCTACACCTCTGGTCCAAGAGAAAGAATTCTTCAGAATATGAAGGCTCCAACCCTTAGGGATGGAGAATTGCTGCAAAGAGACATTCTAGAATTCATGCACGCATGTGTTCATTCAATTGTTAAAAAAAAAAAAAATGTATTGAGTACCTTCTGTGTGCTAAGCATAAAACTTGGTACTGGGAATACAATGGTGATCAAGATGGCCTCCTGAGCATAATAGGGATGGATGCCCTGGTCTGTCTCTGCCCTCTACTCCAAGCCAGGACATAAATTTGCCCATCAGTATTTGAAGAGAAAGGCCCTGGGGATGGGAGCAGGAAGATGCCTGTCCCCTTTGTTTGCCCCAGTGAAGGGTGAGCTGGGCTGGGCTCTGTGGTTTACAGCCTTCCAGCAGGGCCACTGCTATGAGCCCTTCGTCAAATATGGCAACTTCAGCAGCAGCGCACGCTCCTATCCTGTGGGCACTACCGTGGAGTTCAGCTGTGACCCTGGCTACACCCTAGAGCAAGGCTCCATCATCATTGAATGCGTTGACCCCCATGACCCCCAGTGGAATGAGACAGAGCCGGCCTGCCGAGGTCAGTAGGTACCAGTGGATGGGCCTGCCAGGGACAGGGAGCAGGGTGGGCACCAGGGGGCCAAATGAAGAGCTTGGGGCTGCAGGGGTCCTGTGACATGTATGAACCAAACTTCCGCTTGAGGAGGTGGGGGCTCCCTACAATGGATAGGTACTCCTGCGGGCAGGTGGCAGCCCCAGGACATGGCACTGGGGGGAACGCGGAGGGGACGTGCCTCCCGGGCCTCCCCTGCCTTCCAGCCGTGTGCAGCGGGGAGATCACGGACTCAGCCGGCGTGGTGCTCTCCCCCAACTGGCCGGAGCCCTACGGCCGTGGGCAGGACTGCATCTGGGGTGTGCATGTGGAAGAAGACAAGCGCATCATGCTGGATATCCGAGTGTGAGTGGCCACGGGACCGGGCCAGCCTACTCCTGAGGCATGGGTGCCACAGGAGGCCTGGGGACATATCTTGCCCAGCCCATCCTGGGCCGCCACCCCCCCAGGCCTGCCCTGCCCTGACAGTCCTCCTCCACAGGCTGCGCATTGGCCCAGGGGATATACTTACCTTCTATGATGGGGATGACCTGACAGCCCGGGTCCTAGGCCAGTACTCAGGGCCCCGTGGCCACTTCAAGCTCTTTACCTCCATGGCCGATGTCACCATCCAGTTCCAGTCTGATCCTGGGGCCTCAGTGCTGGGCTACCAGCAGGGCTTTGTCATTCACTTCTTCGGTAAGCTTGCCCCTGCCCCGCTCTGCCACGTGGGGGAGAAGGGAGGCCAGAGTGCAGATCCCAAACCATTGAAAGTGAGAGAGACTAGGGCAGCCGAGAGCCTGAGTGCTCTAATCTGACAAGGGAACTCTGGAAAAGCCTCAGGTATCACCTGAAGGAAGCTGGCCCCGTTCTCCATCTCTCCTGAGGGCCCAGTAAGAGAAAGGGAGTCTTCTGTTGCAGCAAGAGAGATTTGGGTTAGGCAGCAGAAAGAACTTCATAAGAAAAATCAGGAACCAAAGAAGTGACAATTTCTCCCATTGTACCCAGCACCATCTCTCTGGACTGAGGTACTTGCCCAAACACTTTTAAAGTAAGGCCAAAGCCTAGGTGATAACCCTGGAGGCTAGGAGACAGAGGGAGGCCAGGGACAGGCAAGGAGCGGCCCTTGAGTAGGGAGGAAGGAATCACTGAGCCTGCCAAGGCCAGGCTAGACGCAGGATAAACTGGCAGGAGGCTGAATGGCCTCCAGGTGAGGTGGGCTGGCACAAAGTTGCTTTGGTACTGGCTGAGGGCCTGTATCTTGCTGCCCCTGTACCCCTAGAGGTGCCCCGCAATGACACGTGTCCGGAGCTGCCCGAGATCCCCAATGGCTGGAAGAGCCCTTCGCAGCCTGAGCTAGTGCATGGCACCGTGGTCACTTACCAGTGCTACCCTGGCTACCAGGTGGTGGGGTCCAGTGTCCTCATGTGCCAGTGGGACCTAACCTGGAGTGAGGACCTGCCCTCCTGCCAGAGGGGTAAGTGTACCCGTTCCCCATGCTCCCATGCCCAATACAACCTAAAAGCCTCTCTCCTGGATTCTGAACCAGACTCCAGCTGTTATTAGCTGGTACATTTGAAGTTCCTTCACCTTGTATGGCCTCAATGTGCTCTTCTGTAAAAATGGGGATAATACCTTTTCATGGGGTTATCAGCCACGTACGCCAAGTACTCTGTTCCTGAAAATGGCTAATCAGTGTTTATGGACTCTGATGGATGGGAAGGGGACACATGAGGTGACACACCAGCAAACTGGTAGGAAAAGATAAATAAGAAGTAGAGCTATATGGCATGAAGATGTTGGCAGGCCTGGAACATAATCAGGGTGGACTGGCTTGTGCTGAGTTCTCCTGGAGCTACCTCCCCCCATCACCCCCCATGCCACAGTGACTTCCTGCCATGACCCCGGGGACGTGGAACACAGCCGACGCCTCATTTCCAGCAACAAGTTTCCTGTGGGGGCTACTGTACAATATATCTGCGACCAGGGTTTTGTGCTGACGGGTAGCACCATCCTCACCTGCCATGACCGCCAGGCCGGCAGCCCCAAGTGGAGTGACCGTGCCCCCAAATGTCTCTGTAAGTGTCAGAGGGGTAGGAGGGAAAGCTGCTGGAAGGAGATAGAAGATGCTGCCCCTGGAGGCTGGGGGCCTGGCACCCTCACTGGGCTCTGCCTGCTTTGCAGTGGAACAGCTCAAGCCATGCCATGGCCTCAGCGCCCCCGAGAATGGTGCCCGCAGTCCTGAGAAGCGGCTCCACCCAGCGGGGGCCACTGTCCACTTCTCCTGTGCCCCTGGCTATGTACTGAAGGGCCAGGCCAGCATCAAGTGTGTGCCCGGGCATCCCTCGCACTGGAGTGACTCCCCACCCATCTGTAGGGCTGGTGAGTACGCTGCCACCCCCAGAACCCCTACCTGGCCCAATGGGCTACTCTGGCAAAGATGCCCAATGTCAGAACCCCCTGCCTATGCCCTCTTCATGTTACCCATGGTCTCTCCCCAGTTTCTGCCAGATCTTTCTGACCTGGCATCACCAGGACAAAGGCTGGGTGGGGCTTTCCTTGGACAAATCCTTCCCATGATCAGCCCACCACCGACACTCTCTGCCTTAGTGGTTTGGCCCAGTGGGCTCACCCACTGCCCTTGGCCCTCCCCTCTTGTTCCAGCCTCTCTGGATGGGTTCTACAGCAGCCGCAGCCTGGATGGTGAGCCCCTACCCTTAGGGCCAGGAAGTGGTCTCCCTGCCACTGGTTCGCATAGCTTCCAGGCTATGAGAATTCCCAGGTTCCCCAAGGAGGGAGGGCAGAGAAAGAGAGGTCTGAGACTAGCAGGGCAAAGAGCTTCTTCTCTGCCAGACCAGACTAGGTCCAGGATAAACTGGCAGGAGCCTGAGTGCCCTAAGGTGAGGTGGGCTGGCACAGAGGGAGCTGGTGGCCAGATGGCCCTGGACAGGGGTGAGGGGGTGTGGGCTCCAGGTGACAGGGACCTCTGCCTAAATCCCACCCTCTATGCCTTCAGTTGCCAAGGCGCCTGCTGCCTCCAGCACCCTGGATGCTGCCCACATTGCAGTGGCCATCTTCTTGCCGCTGGTGGTGATGGTGCTGTTGGTGGGAGGTGTGTACCTCTACTTCTCAAGGTAAGTCTGGCTTCCCTTCCTGCCCTGCAGACCTGGGGGCTTCTGGGCCCAGCTCCGCCCAGTACTCCTGATGCACAGGATTCTCTGCCCCGATAGGCTTCAGGGGAAAAGCCTCCTGCAACTACCCGGGACACGTCCCCGCTCCTATGACCACATCACCGTGGAGTCAGCATTTGACAATCCAACTTACGAGACTGGAGTAAGTACCCATGCCAGCCTTGGCATCCTATCCAGGACTCAATTCTCTGCTCCCTTGGGCAGGTACCCTTGAGGTACTGCTAAGCTCTCTCACTCTTTTTTCTTTGGGAAGGTGGGTTATGGCCTGGCAACCCTTATACAAGTTTCCAACTCCCAGCAGTCTCTTTCCTTTGCAGGAGATGAGAGAATATGAAGTCTCCATCTAGGTGGCGGCAGCTTGGGAAAGCCGGCTCAGCCCTGTATCACAGCCCAGCAGCAGGACTCCTGGCTTCCTCCTGTCCCTCCAACTCCTGTACATACAACCTGGGAAGAGACATCACCAATCCCTCAAAAAGCTGTGCCCTTCCCTGCCTGCAATGCCCACCAGGGCCTATAATCTTGGGTCCAAGTCAGAAGGCATCTGTCTATGGGCAGAACTCAGCTGGAGCACAGGCATCAAGAATCAGCATTCTCCTGACCCTCCCTCATGCCTGGCCCTCCAGCCTGGAATCCATAGGCAGAGCAGGCACATCTCTCTCCACATGACCGTCAACCAGCTCTGGCATGTAGGACCCTGCTGCACAGTTAATTTGAGAGTGGTAGAAGTTGAGCCAGGCTGCTCCTCACAGGTCCATCACCAGTGGGCAAAACTTCTCTCTTGAGGGTGGCCTCTGGGCAGTCCTGGCATGCCCATACCAGCCCCTCAGAAGAGATCTCTAGTCCTTCTCTGAGGTCCAGGAACAGACAATTCTGTCTCCTGTCTCTTCCCAGTGGAGGCTGTAATTCTAAGAGATTCTAAATGGTTCAAGCTCATGTTGGGCTTCCCTGGGCACTGAGGCTCCAAACCAAAGCAGGACACCCCATGCTCCCTGGGCAGCCCCACACCCTGAGGAGAGGGAGACCTTCCTCTGATGTCAATCGCTGTTACAAATACCCTCTTTCCCATCTCACTAGTCCCTACTCCAACCTCAGCCACTTGCCAGCCTCCCTTCCTAGCCACTGTGCTTTGGGATTAGGGGAGTGAGCAGGCTTATTATGGGGAGTAGCAGAGGTCCAAGGACCCAGGAATTTGGCATGGAACAAGGATAAGGAGAGCCCCAGGTAGAGGCCCAGGTGCTGGCTGCAGGCCACTATGTACATGTAATGTATTATATTGGGTCTGGGCTCAAGCCAGAGAACAGTCTTTATTTCTGTTGTTTCCTTATTAAAATGGTGTTTTTGAAAAAAACAAGCAATGGCGAAGTGGATGGTACTTTCTTGAAGGGAAGGGAGGTGGGAGATAAATGGAATGCAGACTTCAGGACTAGGAGGCATGCTGGACCCACCAATAAATCATCCCCAGATTTTATCAAAAAGCAGTTACAGGGAAGTGGATGTGGTACAAGACATTGAGCTCCCGCCTACCACATGGGAGGTTCCTGGTTCGGTTCCCGGTGCCTCCTAAAGAAGACAGTAAGCTGGTGTGATGGGCAGGCGTGGCAAACCGACACAACAAGAGACACAAGAGGAAAAACATAATGAGAGATACAACAAAGCAGGGAGTGGAAGTTCCCAGTGCCCCCTAAAAGAGAATGAGCAAGACAGCGTGCTGGCGCGACAGGCAGGCGCGGCAAGCTGATGTAACAAGAGACACAAGAAGAAAAACACAATGAGAGACACAACAAAGCAGGGAGTGGGGGTGATTCAAGCAATTAGGCACCTCCCTCCACATTGAAGGTCCCGGGTTCAGTTCCTGGTGCCTCCTAAAGAAACAAGGAAGATGAACAGACACAGCAAGTGCAAACAATGAGGGGGGTGGGGAGAAATAAATAAATAAAATAAATCTTAAAAAAAAAAGGCAGTTACAGGGGAGTGGGTGTAGTTCAGTGGTTTGAGCGCCTGCTTCCCATATAGAAGATCCCAGGTTCAATCCCCAGTACCTCCTAATAAAAAATTTTTAAAAAGCAGTTACATGCAAGTGTTGCAAGGACCACTGTCCCCAAAAGGTCAGTGCAAAATATGACAAGCGAAAATAAAATAAATAGCACAATAAACAAACTAAAAAACAACAATAATAAAGATGACAGACAAAATGAGAGGCCCCAATGACTGGTGCCACAGAGGTGAGGGAGCCCAAGAACCCAACTGATTATCCACCACAATGCCTCATTTCCTCCTCTCTGTTGGTCCAGAACAATAAGCTGGCATGCTCCCAAACCCTTCCCAATACCACTGTATTATTGACAAGGTCAGGGAAGCCTGGTGCATCTCTCCTTCCCCTTCTTTCTCAGCAAGCAAGGCTTGGGAAATTGGAGTAGGAACCAGAGATTGAGCCGCTGAGCATGAGACCCTAGTCTCACTTGGCCTCAGAGAGCATTTAGACTATCAGAATCCAGGGGAATGCAGGGACTAGCTCCCAAGTTAGGCAAAAGCCCTATGCATGGACTCCAGGAAGAGGTGGCTAGGCCGGATCTACTTAAGTTTGCCAGATTTGGTCCCTCCCAGCCCCCATGCCCTTCCTATGGCCCCCAGTACCTCTTGAGATGGGGGTATTTGTCCAGGCTTGGCCTGCAACATACACATCCATGCTCAAGGAAGCCAATAAGAGAGGACAGATGAGGTTCCCACTCTGAACTCCTGTGGTATGAAATACAGTCTGGCCACTCCCATATAAGCAAACTGGCTCAGCCTTCCCTCTCTGACCCATAGACAATGAGGTCTCTGTGCCCTGGTAAAGAGTAAAGAGCAGTTGATTTACATGATATCCCACCCTGACCTTATCACCCTTCCTAGGAACAAAAAGGATCATCAGAAAAGTCAGAAAAACAGAAACTGAAGACTCCACACACTGACATCCCCATCCTATCTAACTCACCCTCCCAAGTCCCAAAAGGAGCAGCAACAATCCTCAGAGGAAGTTAACATGATGCAGTTGAGAGTATCCTTGCCTGGGAACCAAGAAATGTTTTTTTCCTAGGTCTGCCATAAATTCATTATGTAACTTAGGCAAATTACTACTCCCCTCTGGGCATCTGGAAAGAAGGGGATTAGATCAGATGGTCTCTAAACCCTTTCCAGTTTTAAGACTCCGAGGAAGCTAAGTGTGCCTTAACATCAAAGGTGGGCAAGGCACAGCTACCGGCAACAATGCCAACTAAACGCCCACTATCAGGCACAATAACGCAGTTCCCTTCTCCACGGCTTATCCACAGTCAGAAATAACTGACCATCTCTGACGGTGACGCCAAGAGAGGCCGGCGCCCGGCAGCGGGAGCATGAAGCCCAGCCCAACCTAAAATTCGCGGTGAGACCCTTGGACTACAACTCCCAGCATGTAGCACTGCAGCGCTCTTAAGTATCCCTTTCCGGCAGGGAAATCACTCTTCCCTGAGTCCATCTTACTGTACAGAGAATCGCACGCAGACGGAACTACGACCCCCACAATCCATCAGAATAATCGCGATCCTGACTCCCAGGGCGCAATGCGCTCCCTTTCGTCCTTCGGCGCCCCCATCCTTGCGCATTGCAAACTGGGAGTTGAAGTCCGTTGTAGGTAGGTAGGTAGGCATTGTCGGCGTTGGGCACGCTCACCTTTTGGCTTCGTTTTGAGCAGGTCTGAGAGAGAGTGGTCAAGAGAGGGTGATAACGGACAGGCAGAACTCTTCATGGTGCCATCACCACGCAAGACAGAAATGCTTGGGCCAAAGTTAACTGTCTGGAGCGGGAGGGAAGTGGGAACCGCAAGCCATCCAACCCTCCACCAAAAGCGTCGTTTTCATCGCAATGGCTTTTTTTTTTTCCTTTACCAATATGGCAGCTTGGTCCAGCCACACTTGACAGTAGAACCAAACAGTCCAATACAACATCCCTAGAAGTACTGTCACCGACAGTCTACTCTCTCAAGCCAACACCACACTTGACTCCTTTCTCTTAATGCCTGAAGACTCCAATGGCACGGTAGCCTATATCCCACTACCAAAATGGCGAAAAGAGACGCAATTTTGTGAGGGCCTGGAGATGATAATACGCCTGCGCGGAAAGCAACTGTATTGTGGGGTGGGAGGGGAGCACCCCCAGCACGCCTGCGCGGGAACAGAGTACTTTTGCTCCATACACAAACACCAATGGATGAAGAGTTTCCCCTAGTTTCCTGCGCCTGCGCTATGACCCTTATGAGTCCTCTCCAGGCGCCTGCGCGAGACCTCAGGTCCCGCCCTTTTATCTCAGTACGCTGGCGCAGGGCAGAAAGGCGGGGCTTCGGAGCGCCAGACGAATGCCAGCGCGGCTGCGCGCTGGGGGGTACCCTCTCACCGCGGCTGCGCGGGAGCCCGGCCGCCGGCTGTCACTGCGGTTGCGCGCGGCGAGCGGCGATCCCGGGGCGCCTGCGCGGGTGGCTTTGCGGGCGCTCGCGGTAAGTTTGCGCCAAGTGCGCGGCAGCCGGGACGCAGACGGCGGCGGCGGCGAGAGGCGGAGCCCGGGGACCACCCCCCATCACCCTCCCCCCAGTCACCTCACGTACTACAACCTCACCTAACCTCTCACCCCCCCTCCGATCCCCCCAACCCCGGGATGGCAGCGTCTGCCAGCCTTCCCGGCCGGACCAGCGGTCACCAGCGCCGGCTTTAGCCTGTGGGACTAGGCCCCGCCGAGGCCTGACCCCCGGAGCCGGGACCCACCGTGCAGCCAGCCGCCGGGCAGGGGCTGAGGGGCCGCTCCCCCCTCACGGCCCGTGGGGAGGACGCTGCCGTCCCGGGGACTGGGGGCCGGGGGGTGGGGGGGGAGCCAGGGAGAGGAAGCCCGGACCTGTGCTGGGAAAAAAGAAGGGGGGCCAGGGTCAGGAGCGTCCCCTCCCCCCGCTTCCCCCCTCCCTCTGGGGTTGGGGGGGCCGGAGCAGAGAGCGCCCAGCTCGGGAGGTGGATGAATGTGGGAGAAAATGGAGACCAAGACGATCGTGTACGACTTGGACACGTCGGGGGGGCTGATGGAGGTAAGAGTGGCCCTTCTCATCCCCTTCCCCCAGCGTCGGGAGGGAACCACCGCCCTCCGCCCCACAAAGCCGGTCCTGAGCTCGCAGCGCCAGAGGGCCGGGGGAGGGGTATCCTTCCTCACCCAGCTTTCCCCTCCCATCTTTGCAATTCGGGGGGCTGAGCTGAGCTCCCGAGGACATTTGCAGCAGTTTCACCTACCCGCCGCCCTCGATTCGCTCTCCCGAGGCGCCAGCCCACTCCATATCGTTGCACCGGCGGGCCTCCCCACCCCCTTCTTGTCGGCCCCTTTGTGCTTTCCCCAGCACGTCCGGGTACCGGGCTTCGGGCCTCTCCCGAGTCGGGCTTTGGAGTCCCCCACTGTCCATACAAGGAAGTGGTGAGAAGGGAACCGCGCACCCTCTCCCCATCCCCCTACCCTGATCCTCCCCATTTGGAAGAAGCTGTTCTCGTTGTTTTGCTGCGGGAACGCGGTTAGGGTGGGCTCTCCCCAGTTCCGGGGCTGAAAGGCTCTGGGAACAGCCTGGATGGGAGGAAGAAGGACAAAAGGGGGGAGAGGGGTGGGTGACGGAGAAGCTGCGACGGGGGGGCGACGGACCGTCCGGGAGCTCCAAGTGTGCACACACGCCGTTTGTATGTGTGTGCAGCAAATCCAAGCTCTGCTGGCTCCCCCTAAGACGGACGAGACGGAAAAGCGGAGTCGGAAGCCTGAGAAGGAGCCCCGGAGAAGCGGCAGGGCTACCAACCACGACAGCTGCGATAGCTGCAAGGAAGGCGGGGATCTCCTGTGCTGCGACCACTGCCCGGCCGCCTTCCACCTCCAATGTTGGTAAGGTCTGGGGACCCCTTTGGAGCCCCTTGGCGGACCCTCCTCGGCACATTCCTTCACCCGGCCTGCCCGTGCCTGCCGAAATAACGGGTGCTTGCAGCCGCTAGTTGACTTTCTGCCACCGCTGGGGCGAGCGCCTCCCCACCCCCAAGTGTCTCTCCGGATCTGGCCGTTTCGGGGGGAGGAGCAGCGGTGGGTCCGGACCCAGAGGTTTGGGTTGGGAGGAGTGAGAAAAGCCCCATCTGGGATTGGAAGTCGCTGGGGAACCGGGACAGAGCCGGCCGGGTACGGCCGGTGGTGGCTGGAGAGGAAGGGGAGGAGCTCCGAACCCTGTGCCGCTGGCCTGCCCGCGCGCCCGCCGCCCTTGGGGCTCCTGCCAGGCCCGGCTCTCCTCGGGGTGGGTGCGCCGAGCTCTCGGGCCGCCGAGCTTCCCTGATCCAGACCCGGGCGACTTGGCGCTTGCGGCTGTAGAGGAAATCATGGAGGGTGTCTCTCGAGTCCGCCTCTCCTCTGCCTCTCTGTTTACAATATGGCGACCTGCCTTTAAATTATATTTTTATTCTCAGCGCCATTTTGGCTACATATATGATTTGCAGGCGTCTCCCGGGAAACGGTGGGGGTAGCCCCGGAGCCCTTTCTGCAGAGCTCCTCGGGGGCCGAAGCAGGGGTCACGCCGCTTTGGTCCCCTTTCTCTGCCTCCGCTTGCCCCTCTTGCCTCTCGGAGCTGCCTCCCTCCCCGCGCTGCTGCCTCTTAGGAAATCGGGTCGGGTTAGACAATTAAAATTGCCCTTGGGCGGCGATTTCAGTTCTCCACTTTGGATCGGCGAGCCCTTCCCCACGAAATTCTTTGCTGCTGGGGCAGGATTGTGTGTGGCGGCACCGGGAGGGCATTTTTAAGGAGCGGAGAGCTGGAAAGCCGTGCGCTTTTTTTTTTTTTTTTTTTTTTTTCTTAACTGACTGCTAGAGGAGGGAGGAGGGGACAGACCGGAGAGGGAGGGACCTAGGTTGATATCTCGCTGCTTGGTCTGCTCAGCAGCTCAGCCCAGAACAATCCGGCAAAGAAGAGTTTAAACTTCAGCTTCTGCCGGGAGAAATCACCTCTGCTCTCCGCAGAAATCCCACATCTGCGCCGGGAGCCTAGATTGCGTCTACCTCGGCTGTGTATTTTTTTGTTGTTCAGCAACAGTTGACTGAGGCAGGAGTTTGAGAGGAGACTGGCTGGAGAGAGAGCGGGAAGGAGAATGGGCTGTTCTGTGTGTTCCCACCCTTTTTTGGTGTTGCCTTTTTTAGCCCCCTATTTTAAAAAAAAATTTTAAAGCGAGATTTCCTTTAAGCTCTCCTCACAGTTCCGTTCACATTCTGTCTCGGTTTGTGTAATAGTGCCTGCTGTATGTTTGTACTAATTACAGGTTTTGAAGCACTTAATAGACAGATGACTGATACTGGGCAAATTAAGTCTGTGGTCAGAAGTTAGGCAGGAAGCTACCTGTTACCATTCCCAAGATAACTTTGCCCAGGAGGGTACCCATCTTGGCTTGTAATGTTGCAGGGAGTGATTATCCTGGAGGAAGCTTTGCTGTTGGCCTTAAAATTTTTATTATGAAGTGACTAATACCAGCAAGAAGGGTCTGTGACTTTTAGCCTTTACTTTCTATAAGGTGTTATCTACTTGGAGAACATGTTTGTGATAAGTTTCCTGTGCTGTTCTTGACTGCAGGAGAGATTTGTACCTGGATATGTTGTGTTGTTTACCACTTATTCCCAGTTGCTTACATTTTTTTATTATGCTTGTTTGATACTTATACTAGGACTGAGTTGTAGACTTGATTTTAAGCGTGGGTTAATGTTTTACTCTGAGAATTTGAAGTTGGTGTTAAACAAGAATGGTGATTCCCGTGTTTAGTCTGAGAATGTGATAAGCCCTATATTATCTTTTGTCTCATTTGTTTAATAAAGCTGAAATTGTTTCTTAGAAACCTCAGTCGTGGAAAAAATGTACTGTTGATTTTGCCTGAGATTTGGCTTTTATACGCTAAACCCTGACATCAAATCTTTTAATTAGTTGTGTCTAAGTTTTGTCAAGTTGTAACAATTAACAATTTTCACTATAGCTGCTGGTGCAATTCAGACTTGCACAGACTGTACATTTCATTGAATACAATTTTTTTTTGAGAACATAAATGGGAATTGGTAGTCAGAAATTTGAGAATCCTATTAAATGAGGTAGGACTTGTTTCCCATCTCTAATTCATCTTTGAAGATGGCAGAACTGAATGTAGCATAGTAATGATAATTTCCCTTATTTCCCCAGACTGTACAAGTATGAAGTGGAGTTTTATATTTTATAGATGCTGTAGGTCATAGTTGCAGTGCTGCTGTGGGTTTCCATTCAAAGTTCCGTTGAGACAAGGCCTTTTTCAGTATCTAGCGAGCCTTGCCAGCCTGCCTCCCAGTGAATAGGATTTAGTAAAATGTTCCAAAAGTGATGCTAGGCAAACTTTGCTTCCTGGGCTTAGTGACATAGCCATAAACCATATGGGGTTTTTCTAAGATAAATTACTGGAGGAGATGATTGGTCAAATAAGCTGTTTTAATTGTCCTGTCTTTTCTCGAGGGCCATTACTCTGTATGAGGATCAGTGATCTCTTCCCAATTAGACTGGGAGCCCTATTTCTGAGTTTTCTGTAGTGATCCTCTGGGTAAGGGACTGAATTGTCTTATGCTCAGTACTGTGACCTCACTGAAGAACTAAACCTGAGAAGCTGATGTTTTCGTATTTGTCTAGGTAATAGTTTAATTATTTTACCCAAGTTTAACTGGTTTATAAATTATTCAGAGTGGTAGTAGGGGTTACTAAACCTGCCCCTGGAGAATTGGAAAGAGGTATGTGTTTGAGTGTTCTCCAGTTTTTTCTCCGGTGAATGTGACCTTCATCATAATTGTCATTCCATAAGTTGAGCTTTCTGAAAAGAATGGTCTTCATGGACTTGGTCCCTAAAGATGAGTAAAAAATTAGAATAACTGGTGGTCCTTTAGTGGCTGTTGACCCATGTTTCTGTTTGAAATAGGATTGTTCTCATTGATAAAGTGAATACCACAGGCCATCAGAAATAAAGCTGACTGAAAACTGGATGGTTTTCTCATGGCATTTGCTCGAAACAGACCGAAGGTCCAAAATGGTCTGATTGAGAAGTGCATCTACCTCAGCAGACCTCAGCATGGTTGCTTCCCGTCAGACAGATTTCTGTAGCATTTGCCTCCGCATGTTATATTTGGAATTGTTGGCCGGCTTTCCTCTTTCTGGTGTTGGCAGCAAGATCCAAAATGAGGTTTTCGAAGAATGAGAGTAAAAAAGTCTGTGTGCACAGGCAAAACTAAGCTCTGCTTGGAGTTTTGCATATTTAATTTTCAGTGAGTCATAACAAGAAAGGTTTCACACATAGAGTAGAAAACTGCCTTGCAGAAAATCTTTGCTGCTATAAACTTTTGAGGATGTGATTTTTCTGATTTTGTTGTTTATAGCTGTTTGGTACCATTAGAATAATACCAGGCAGGTCATGAATTAAAATATTATTTATTTTAACATTATCTTGTGAATCTGTTTCTGACATTGTTAGAGCTTAGAACCCTGGCACTGAAGAACTGGAGGTTAACAGCATTTGGACTCCCTACCCTCACCCTACCCCCTGAATAGTAAAATGATTCAAAAATAAACGAACCTAATTTACTTTGTGATTTTTATGCCTATTTTATTTACTCAATTATTTTTGCCTTTGCCGTGTCATATTAGTGTTTTTTAATGGTATACCCAAACATGGAGGGTCCAATAACATTCAACTGTAATTCAAGTTCAGATGTCTGCTTCTTAAACTTGATGTAGGGATCATGGTCTAATTCTTAGGAGATAAGTGCTTTAGTTCAAAGATACAGGATAATAGCTGTTTAAAAATAGAAGAATAACATTTGGTATGAGTTGTTTACTCACAAAATGTTTGTGATTCAAATGGCTTGAGTTGAAAAAGAAAGCATCAGAAATACTAAAAGTGGAAGAGGAGGTAATACTTCTGAAAGATCTGTTATGTAATTTAAGGCAAGTACATTGTGATACTGTGGTGGGAAGTTTTTTACCTTGGACCTGTCAAAAAAAAAAAAAAAAAATTTACCATACTCAATGAAGCATAGGATACAGTTATAATCTCTCAATCTCCTGCTGTTCCTTAAGGCTCTCAAAGTACTTTAAAAATGAGGTCCACTAACAGGCCAATTTTTTACAAACATAAATGTGTTAAAGACATATTTAGGTACTGCCATTTAAATTTGGAGATGGAGGTTCATGTTGGGTTTCTTTTATTTATTTATTTATTTATTTATTTATTTATTTATTTTAAAGATTTATTTATTTTATTTTATTTACCCCCCCCTTGCTGCTTGTGCTGCTGTGTCCATTCGTTGCGTGTCTTCTCTGTGTCTGCTTATCTCCCCCTTGCTGTGAGGTCTTGCCTCTTGCCGTATCAGCCCACCGTGCCCTGCGAGCTGGCCTGCCCTCACAAGGAGGCCTCGGGACGCAAACCGGGCCTCCCATATGGTAAATGGGGGCTCTATCTACTGAGCCACACCCGCTTCCCTCTACACATTCTTTAGAACATGTTCTTATTTGTCTTTTTTAATGTAGCCATCTGAGTATCATTGTGATTTTGATTTGCATTTCCCTGATGGCTAATGATGTTGAACATCTTTTCATGTGCTAATTGTCCACTTGTATATCTTTGGACAAACATCTATTCAGATCTTTTGTCCATTTTTAAATTGGGTTGTTGTTATAAAGTTGTAAGAGTTCTTTATATATTCTAAATACAAGTCCCTTATCAGATACATGATTTGCAAGTATTTTTTCCTATTTTGTGGGTTGACTTTTCACTTCCCTATCTTTTTTTATTTCTTTTCTTTTTTTTTTTTTTAGCACAGTTTACTGTCTATGCCCATATTATCTATGTAATGACAGTAGTAAATGGTTTCTCTGAGCTCTGCTCAGGATGGTGCTTCTCAGTGGAGAGACCCTTACACTGTGTTTTGGTATGTTAATGTTTCAAATTTTCTGTATGACCCTTCCTAGCAAAGAAGTCTTAAGGCTGGAAGTAACCCCTGAGGGATTATAAAAAAAAAAAAATCTACCACTTGACCTTAGGCAGGCTGCCCAACCAGGACCCCACTAGCCATAATGGGAAAACTTCTATGTGTTTCATATTTGGAGGCTCCTAATTTAAGAAGGAAGATTTTATTTGCCTCAGTTTGATTGGTAACAGCTTGATGTGGAACTAACTCAAGATCAGTTTATGAGCTGGCTTTTGAACCCCGGTCAACAAAAATAAAAAGTTGTATGCTGTAGTGAACTCTCCTGTTTGTATGTGTCTTTATGTAGGCCCAAATAGCAGTAAGTAGGGAGTCAGAGTACAGAGAATGTTTACCTGAAGATTTTAGGTAGCTCACAAAAAGAAAGTCTGCTTTGATGCTCCCAAGATGATTTTTACTCTAGAAGTGCAGATGTCCTGCTGCTTAACAGAAGTGGGGGCGCTTTTCTTCCTGTAAGTGACAGGGCAATAGAAAATAGATGAAGCTGAATATTGTTTGCTTTTTGGTTATGGGTAAAGAGTATTGAAATCCCACCTCCAACACATATACAACAATTCCTTAAGTGTGTGGTTAAGCAGGCCACGCTGGTAGAAGATTCTGATGGCACTTACTATGTTAATGCCTCACAGAATCCTGGAAGTACATTCTTGTTTTAAGGTGCCAGAGTTTTAAAATCACCAGAGTCGGGGTGGAGGAGGGAGTTTGTTTTCCCACCTCCAGTATATTCTTCCTTTCGTTTAGAGCCCCAGAAAGTACAACCTGGCCAGCTGCATTGCCTTTCAATGAGTGACACTTATAAGAGCACCTCTGCATAATACTAGCCTCCTGAGAGACAGGACAGAGGAGTACGTCTGTCCCCCTGCCAGTTTCCTGAAAGAGGAGGACATTGTATTCAGTGCAAGTCCTAGACCAAATTTCAGAAAGGAACTTTGGTATTCAGAATTGTCACCATGCCCAGGATGCATGCACAGGTCACTTGCTGATTGCTTTTCCCATGACTTGAGAGCAGTTAAGAATGAGAAAGTGACTCCTTTTTCTGCCTGCCATTTCTATGTATCAAAATCTTCATCTTTTAATCCTAAAGTTATTTCTAAATCTAGCTCTCAGCAAATAGAATAAAGATAAAGTTTTAGCACATTTGTGGGGGGAGGCATAAGCTGAGGGGTGCAATAGGCACTGATGAAAGGAGAAGTAATTGATTTGACTCATCAGCAAGGAAGAACTTGGGTACTACAAAGAGCCATTGCTGAACTCAAAATTAGCAAATTGCAAGTACACCTTTCAGACTGATGAAATTTTCTAAGTAATTAAAAACTTGACTGGCTCATCCAAAGAGCTGCTCTTTCTTCTCCTTTTGCCATGTTGTACTAGATGCTCACTAAACTATGTGAAAGCCAGAGCATGACCTATTTCCTCTGCTCACTGCTGTGTAATACCTGCTGGTATTATAAATGAGTGATGCACAAAGATAAAACTGGGGGAGCAGATGTGGGTCAAGAGATTGAGCTCCCACCTACCACATGGGAGGTCCAGGTTCGGTTCCCAATGCCTTCTAAAGAAGATGAGCAAGTCAGTGAGCTGACACGACAGGCTGGCCCAGCAAGATGACGCAACAAGAGACACATGGAGGAAAAACATAATGAAAGAAACAATAAAGCAGGGAGCGGAGGTGGCTCAAGCGATTAGGCACCTCCCTCCAACATAGGAGGTCCCAGGTTCGGTTCCCAGTGCCTCCAAAAAAAAAAGATCACACAACAGACAGACACAGCAAATGCAAACAATGAGAGCGTGGGGGAGAAATAAATAAAGGAAATCTTAAAAAAAAAAAAAAAAAACCTGGTTGGGGGACAGAAATGATGTCTAGGTTATTCCAAGTAGATGGTACCTTTTGTTAACACAAGCACATTATGACCATTCCTTTACCCCTAATTATGCTTGCTTTTCTATATGTCAGTAGCTTTGTGTTTAATTTTTGCTCTTCCCTCTTTCTGACAAATTGTACAGACTATCTCCTGGGAAATGTTTCCCAGTCTTGAAAGGACAAAAGATATATAGAGTAACAGCAGGGTGGGGAGAAACTCCATGCCTGAACCTACCTCAGTCTTTCCCATTGATTTGGGCCCGGCATGAGGCTCTTTTTGAAATAAGTTTGAGTGAGCAAGAGAGATCTCAGTGGGGTTTGAATTTAACAATAGCCCAAATATATCACTTTACCGCCAGGCCAGGCAGGGGTGGAGGGACATCTCAGAATTACTGGCAAGTTTGAGTTCCAAGTAGAGCCCTATGTGTGGCAGCACAAGCACATTTAGAGGCTTTTACTCAGTTGTGATCCTCAGAGGCACGTTGAATATTATTTTTCTCTTATGTCATTTGTGCAGAGAACAGACTCAGAGCAGAGAAGCTAATGAAATGTGCAAAAATTCAGTGAGGGTGGGTTTAGATAAGTCTCTGCATTATTCCCTCTAAGATCGGGAACAAGACAAGGATGCCCACTGTCACCATTGTTATTCAATATTGTACTAGAAGTTTTAGCTAGGGCAATTAGACAAGAAAAAAAAATTAAAGGCATCCACATAGGAAAAGAGGAAGTAAAACTCACTGTTTGCGGATGACATGATCCTGTACTTAGAAAATCCTGAAGTACACAGCAAAGCTACTTGAGCTAATAAATGAGTTCAGCAGAGTGACAGGATATAAGATCAACATGCAAAAATCAGTAATGTTTTTGTACACTAGTACTGAAAAACTTGAGGAGGAAATTGGGGAAAATTCCATTTTCAATAGCAACAAAAAGACTCAAATACCTAGGAGTTAATTTAACCAAAGAAGTACGGGACCTATATGCAGAAAACTACAAAACAATGCTAAAAGAAAAAAGACCTAAACAAATGGAAAGACATTCCGTGTTCATGGATTGGAAGAATAAATAGCGTGAAGATGTCAATCTTACCCAAACTGATTTATAGATTCAATGCCAATCAAAATCCCAACATCTTATTTTACAGAATTAGAGAAGGCAATTACCAAATTTATCTGGAAGGGTAAGTGCACCCGAATAGCCAAAAGCATTCTAAAAAAGAAGAGTGACGTGGCAGGAATTTCACTGCCTGACCTTGAAACATATTACAAAGCTACAGTGTCAAAACGGCATGGTACTGGAATAAAGATAGACACATCAATCAGTGGAATAGAATTGAGAACCCAGAAATAAACCATCACCTATACAGTCAACTGGTTTTTGACAAACCTACCAAGTCCATGTTAATGGGACAAAACAGTCTCTTCGACAAAAGGTACTGGGAGAACTGGGTATCTATAACCAAAGGCATGAAAGAGGACCCCTGTCTCACTCTCTATACAAAAACCAACTCAAAAGGGATCAAAGACCTAAATATAAAAGCCAGGACCACAAAACTACTAG